>SNQJ01S0033289.1:35389-46636 GCA_010110895.2 Picea sitchensis
GATAAAAAACCCCCGATGAAAGGAACTCCCCCAATGGATCACCCAAGGTACCTGACCTAACTATGATCCATGCAGACTTATTACATTATTAACCCACGCAGGGGTGCGGAAATTCCGTTTACAAAATTTTGATGCTGGGGTATTGGATACCCAAGTAGAACCATAACTGTCTTCACATAGATGAATACTTCATGGTACATGAGTTGACCACCGTTGTAAAATGGGCGGTCAACAGGCCCATGGAGGCATTATGAGTTAATTTGCTTATCTCATTCATAGTTGCTATCTACTTTCATTTTGGGGTATTTTACATTCAAGCACACTTTCATTTTGCAAGTTATCTTTCTAAGTACCTTTTCATTTGCAAGTCATTTAAGTTTAAGTACTATTGCTTAATGAGTTAAATCTTTCATGTACTTTGCTTCCATCCCTTGCAACCTTGTATGAGATTGTGGTTTAAGGCAAACAGCGTTTTTCTTTTTGCAAGTTAATTTCATACTTTGCTTACATTGTTTTATCATTCAAGTACTTGGCATCTTGCAAGCACATCTTGCACAACACACATTGCAATCACCTTAACGTAACTTTAACTAACTCAATTTACCTTAGTCTCCTAGGATCTAAAAACAACTAGTTTAATAGGTCACCTTTTACTGACCCAACTTTGCCATAAAAAACGAGAATTTAAGGAAGCAACGAGAGGTGCTAGATCAGGGACGATCTCACGGCGCTTGGCGTCCTTCCCAGGAGTACTTCTATTCTTGGGTTGACCTGTGGAGCTAGGGTGGGGCCTTGTTTGCCTCACTTATTGAGGACCCAGCAACTATTTTGGTACAAGCGGGGGGAGTTCTTGGGTTGTCACTTAGTCTAGGATCAACTCCTAACTTAATAACTTAATAATCCTATAATTTATCCACTCAAACTTGGGTATCTCTTGGACACATCTTCATGGTTATGCTTTAGTATACATTTCAAGCACTACACTTTCATCTTTTATGCAATTTTAATTTCAAGCATTGGGGATTGGACTAAGTAGTTGGATAGTTGCGCTTTAGCCCTGTTGACCGCCTCTCCAACATAGGTGGTCAACTCCATGTGCCATGAAGAGATGCATCATCAGATGCTCATTTGTTGAAGAAACTTGGTTCTACAGGGCATTATTTGGCCCCAGCACTTCTTTTTGTAACTGGAATTTCCGCACCCCCGTGGGTCAATAATGTAATAGGTCTGCATGGATCATGTCTAGGTCAGTTACCTTGGGATCGTTTCACTGGGAGAGTTCCTTTCACCGAGGGTTTTTTATCCTCGAGTTATCAATTGGGCTTTTCATCCTTATTGATCTCCCTTGAGTTTTTCCCTCACACTTGCAATAATTCCTCCAAAGTGGTGAACGACGTTCTAGTGGGCTTATCTTTTGGTAACTATTGTAGGGAATCATTGTAAATGACCATGCAAGACATCTTAGAAAGTCTCACGGAATTCCATCGAGTCTAGATTAGTTTTTTTTAATTAATTAATTTTTAATTAAATTTCCCTAAGTTTGGAGGTTTAATTATTCAATTAATTAATTATTTTTGAGCAAAAATTGTAAAAACTAGGTCCTTAGACTTTTGATAGGGGTATTTGTGCTCAAAATAAATGGAATAGCACCCCCCACATCCATGGACCAAGTTTCAGTTCGGTCGGACAACTTTTTCTATGGGTCTGTCCACCTAGAGTGTCAGTCAGTCAAAAACAACAATTTTAATTGCTAAGGTCCAAACATAGCAAAAATGTAAAAAATGTAATAATGAGTTAAAAGGATGTTAAATGGTGAAATAAAGTTAGAGAGATGTTTTCCAACCCAACCTTTTCTAACCCTTACCCCCTCACATCACTCAAGAAGTTACGCCCCCTAGGGGGATTGACGCCCTCCCTAGGTGATGCAACGTTGTGACTTAATATTTCTTGTATGGGGGGGCCCTCTCCCATGTGTTGGTCTTCCCTCACCCTCCACGTCACTCCCTAGCCTAATCCCACTCCCTTTACCTCATTATTCCCCTTCCATTCATTTCCTCCTCCCAAGAAGTTGCGCCCTCCAAGAGGAGTTACGCCCCCCTTCTAGAAGATCTTCTAGAAAATTCGATTTTATTTTAATTAGGGTCTCTTCCACTCCTTTGGCACTTATCCCTAAGCCTCCCACACCTCTTTTGCTTGATCCCAACACTCCCTCACCCATCTACACCCTAGATCTAAGATCTAAACCCTAGATGGTGCACCCTAGCCTTGGGATCCCTTCTTTTTCTTGGTGGTGGGCACTTGGCATTGATCCAAGAGAGGTAGGTTTCTCTCTCCAAGTATAAATAGATCCCTCTTCTCACTCCCAACTCACCATATCTTGAGCTAATGTTATGCTACTTGATTTCTCACTCTCTCTCTCTCTCTTGTTCCATCATTTCCATTCTTTGGCTCTTAGGGTTTTGGAGTAAGTTTTCTCCAAGATCCATTTTCTTGAATAATAAAGAGAAGCTTTGGAGGATAATTGGAAGAGCTATGCATGTTCTTGTTCTTGCCATACTTATGAGGTAAATTTGTATCAATTTGGTTGGTGATTGCACACATTGGATCTTAGGTAAAGTGTTACTTGGGTAGATCTTTCAATGCATGTTCTTGTAGATCTATATATGTTGATTTGCTAGATAGGATTGAAATGTCATATTGTTAGTATATTCAATATATTATCTCTTGTATGCACATCACCTCTCAAGTTTTGCAGGTTTAACTTCAAGGGTTTCATTGGGGATGCCTCAAGGAAGAGTCTTCCCTTGAAACACATATAAACTCCATATTTCTCAACCTTTACTCTTCTACTTATTGTTGTTCACTTCATACATATTTCAGCTAGTTTAACTTTGGTCATTTAAATCAAATCTTTATCAAATTTTTCTTGCGAAAAATTTTTGCCCTAAAAGGCAAAAGTTTTTCTTCACTTGTATTGTTGTGTGTAGTATTTCCAGCAAGGATAGCTTGCTGGTTTTTGCAGGTTCAGATCTGGTTGAGAGGGGTTTGGCTACCCAAAGACATACACACAACACTCCAAGACCCTCCTACATGATTAGTAGCTATTTCTCAACCTCCTTTATCATTTCTAGGGCTTCTTGTGCATAGATTTTCCTCTTTCTTGCTGATTTAGTGGCTCATAGTTGTGAGAGAAGGAGTGGTACGGCCTCCTCCCACGTGTGAGCCTTGGGGTAGCTTGGGCTTAGTGTAGATCTTTCATTTCTTGCATTTTTTGCACTTCTTGAGCGAGGACATGGGGTTTGGTAGATGAAAGGTATCTCCCAAACCTAGGATGTGGGGGTAGGGTTTTGTTTGCTTGGTTTGCTTGTTTCTTTCCTTAGTTTACATCTCTTGCTTTCTTGCCTCTCTCATTTTCTCAAGTTATTTATAAGTTAAGCAAATCTAATAATTGCCTACCTATTGGGAGAGAAATACCCCAAGTGGTAAGGCTAGGGTTTCAAGATGTGTTGTTGATCTTTTAGTGCTTAATGATTTAAAATATTCTAGATCTAGATCTCACACATACTAATCCTTAGTTTAAGCCTATTGGGCATAATCAACTTGATTAGATTTACTTGCATGCTTAAACTCCTTAAAGATTGATCTTTATTTTACATGCTTAAATCTAACACTTTAAATGTTTAATGCTTCATAGTTAAATGAATGGTTTTCTCTTTCAAGCTATAATCTTTTAAGGCCATTTGCCAACACACTTGAAGTAATTCTTATGGTTAAGTTGATAGTGTAGGCAAACACTTAAATCTTCTTTCTCACACTTAATGCTTGGATCTTGATGCTCTAAATCAACATAAGATAAGTGTGCTCATCTTTCATTTCTTGTTGGCAAGTTGTTCTTGCTCTTGTGATTTGTTTCTTTACATGGTAAGCTACATGTTAATGATCTAGTGCATGTGATAACTAAATCTTGTTTCAGCCATCATCTTTATTTGCTTTACATGTGTTCATGCTCTTAATTTCATAAGCTCAAGCAACGCACATTTAAGCTGAAGTGAATTTCGGCCATAGCATTAAATCACACTTTAAAGGCATCATAAAATCACTAAAACACACCTAAAATTCTACCTTATTAATATATTAACTTAATAGACTTAATAGGATACCTTAGACCACCATCTTCACCATCTAAAATGGGGATTTAGGAGGGCAACGAAAGGTGATAGGCCGGGGACGGTCTCACGGAACGAAGGAGTGTCCTTTCCGTAAAAACTCAATTCTTTGGGCTGACTGTGACAGCTAGGGTTGGCCTCGTTTCCATACTATCTTGAGCATCCAGAAGCCATTTGGCAATAGGAGGAGGAGGCTTTGGTGAAACACTTAATAAAGGTACTTAAAACTTTGTAATCTTAAGAAACCTTTAATAATCCAACCTTGAGCTTAATCATAAAAATACTTTGTGGGTTTAATAACTAAGAGTGTTGATAGTCTTCATCATCTTAAACTACTTGTGCTTGAAATCTCTAAATCTTCTTGATAGTTGTGTTGATGATGATCTTTTGTTGATGATGATTTCATAAATGTGATGGTAATGCTTTGATCTCCTTGTATCCTGCACATACACTTAAAAGTAGTTAGCTTTCTCTTTGTATCCTAGCATTCTTTATTTGTGAATACTTGTATCTAATATTCATTCGATTTAATTATTCTTTTGTAAGTATCCTGTAATCATATTTGTAACGAAACACCCTAACATCTAGTTGACCCCTTGCCCAACCTTAGGCACTAGTCTTAGTTGCCCTAGGAAAAGGCTTGTTTGACCTACTAACCCTTGCATCTTGCATTTCTGCTTTAGCTTCTTAGGGTAGATCCCCTCTAACCTTAAGAAATTAAAATCAACTCCTAGAACCTAACTTTAAAACTTATCTAGAAACTAGGGACTACCCCCCTTGGTTTCCCTAGGAGTGAGCCTAGACAGAAGAGATTCAAGTCAAAGTGACAGCGTGGGCTTTGAACCTAAGCATTGTGCCTCCAAGGACACACTAAGTGAGCAGGACTTAGCTCACGTATGCAAGTGTGTATAAGGACGGCAATAAGCCCTTGGAGGCCATCTTGTTCATGTTTTAATTTTGAGTTTAGTTTAATTTCTTGATGTGATTGGACTCCCTACTGAAGTTGTGCATCCTTTGGAGGCTTCTTCTTTGTTGGAGCTTGTTGTTGTGTATGCCATTGAAGGCTTCCCCTTGGGTTGCGCATCCTTTGGAGGCACTCTTGCTTAGGTAAGTTGGCTTATGTATTGTGGTTGAATGTCCTTTTGAGCACATCTATTTACCTGCACATTAAGTCTCATTACAAGTTAGTATTTGGTTAGTTATCTTGCTTGTACCATTTTGTAACTTCATTGTTGTATCTTCAATTGTAACTTTGTGGATAGTTAGTTCTTCTATCTTTGTATCTAATCTTGTATCTAGTAACTCTGTCATAATTTTATTGTAATCTTTGTAAATTTAATCTCCCTTAAACTTAGTTGACCCCTTGCCCAATCATAGGCACTAGTCTTAGAAGACTTAGGGAAAGGACTTCTTTTGCATTGAAATACTTGCACTTTGCATTGTTGCTTTTGCATATAGGCTAGATTCCCCCAAACCTTAATCAACTAAAATCAACTCCTAGAATTTAACTTTAAACTTCATCTAGTAACTAGGGTCTACCCCCATTGACTTCCCTAGGAGTAAGCCTAGACGGAAGATTTTCAAGTCGAGGTGACATTGGGCTTTGAACCTAGACATTGTGCCTCCAAGGACACACTAAGTGAGGTGGACTTAGCTCACGTTTGCAAGTGTGTGTAAGGACGGCAACAATCCTAAATACAAAGCGTGCGATAACAGACTGCACTATAACCAATGAGTGGACGGAGTATCTTCAACCAAATGTCCTAATGACAACATATTTGCTGAGATAACTAGCTCATATAGACAGTCATCTGAAAATACATTTTTCCAGCTCACTAAAGAAGAGACTTTACTTTGCATCAATATCTGGATTCTGGAGTATAAAATTTTATCAATGTACATCAAGATATCGATTTTTCAATTTCATTTCCCTTTTCTGTTGCCATACAAAATAAATGCAATTCAATGGTCATTTTGTTCCCCATACCATATTATCGTTTTTCATTTCCCATAGCAAAGAGTAAAAATTGGAGGAAAAGAAACATCTTACTGCCAGCCAGTTATGGATTGAATTAATCAAGGAATTCAATCCTTTAAGAGAAAATGATCCATGTAACCTAGATGGACACAAGGATATCATTTTAAGGTCGTGTATCTACTTCATCTGCTAGCTCGTCCCTATGGACAGAATGGCTTCCTCTTTCAGAAACCTATTCCTTCTTTGAAAAATCCTCCAAAGAAAATGATGAGTAGATTCATTACCAACTAAAACTTGGAACCTAAATTCTATATTTTTTAGTCATAGAATAATGAATAAGCACTACATACCTCTTTGGTTTAGTTGCAATTCTGATGCCGTATACAGTGTAGAATATGCAATGACATTAAATATGATAGCTAGAGTACTTACCTTGCTTGCCTTTGCTGCAAACCATACAGATAGTTTTGTAGACATTTGAAAGGATTCTTATATTATTGGAGTTATGAGTTTCAATATTTGAGTGACTTAATTCAGAAAGCTTTTATCATATATCTAACCTTCAGAAATGAGTAGCTATTTTAGATCGTATTAGCCAGCCTCTGAGAATTTTGATTTATGATATTAGCACAGCTATCTTTTTCTTCATATCCTTCCTATATTTATCATGCATAATTGGTAGTTTGATTCTACACTTGATATACAGGTCATGTGCCCAACATGCCTGTGTACCGGAATGGCAATGGCAAGTGAACATGATCCTCGTATAGATCCTTTTGATTAGAGTTGATTGACTCTCCTCCATCATTATCGAATCAACTGTGGAGAGATTCGTGAATAAACAATCCCCAGATCTAGCACTGGTACATTCAACTATATGTCTATGGGTAAATATTTAGTGAATGGAATCAACTTTCAACAGTGTTGCAATTATCTATAATTTGTATATGATAAAATAAATCTGATGAAATTCAAGAGATGATACATAAATACAACACATGGAATGACGCGCTTTTTTTTTCTTTTGTAAAAATGCATTTGCATATAACATGCAAGTTCCTAAAAATAAGTTCCCTTCTTTCATGTGCCTGTCCAGCAATTGCTTGATTTATTTCTCTGCTCTTTGTAAAAGAGAATATTTCCTTGTAGAATACTTATCTTATAGGTTAATAAATTCGTAATTGGCACTGGCCCTTCTAATGATATATATTTCCTATGAGTCTTCATATGCCCTCAAACTCTGCAGGCATATGAATTGTCCGAGTTCTTCTATCCTGTATTATCTGATTATAATGAAAAGGAGGAATGAATAGGTTTTAATTTTACTGTTTTTTTCTTATGAAATATGTTCTCAGCCCATGGAGGATGTGGATGTTTCAAACTAAAAGGAATAATATAAATTCGTCAGCACTCCATTCTGCAAAAATATCTTTGAGCAACCGATAACTTCTTGCTGGCTTCAGCAATCAATAAAAAATTGTATGCGATTGATTATGGTGGTTCTCTTTCCTTCAAATATGCTACGAGAAGAGCTCATCTGCCCTTGCTTTGTGAAGGAATGGCTGTGTACTTGTTAAACTTATGAAAAGGTAAAACATCTCTTTTAGTTAACTACAGCCCTAATTTTCCCTATTGATATTTACAATAAATATTTTAATAAACTTCAAAATGAACTCCTGTATTTTATTATTGAAGTGATCAATCAATAGCTCTGCATTCCCATATAATTAAATAAACCACACTAAGAAAACATACAAAGAAAGAACACAGTGATATACCACAGCTGGTGTAGCCTCTGGCTTTTTTTAGACACATCCTTTTCCTCTCTATTCATCTTAGACCCTCCCCGCATCCATAAAGTTTTCTCATTATTAACATTTATTTAATAATTATATGAAGTTATACTAAAAATATATAAGCTAAGGTTAAGAAACCTCATCCTTCAACAAAATTGATTTGAGGCAATCAAAATGTATCTATCTCTTAAGTATCTAACCCTTGAAACCTCTTACATATGGATTTAGGTTGCACGAAACATGGAAAAGTGTACAAGTTTCCAAAACAAGAATGTTTGGAAACATGACCCCCCAAAATGGGTATATGGGGAAATGCAATATATAAAAAATAAAGATATATAGTTTTTTTTAAATAACACATTATCTTGCAAAAAAAAAAGAATGATACGTGTTATCGCAGGATTTGTACTTGTGCAAAGCCCACCACAAGTAACCCAAATTTTGCGTAACTACAGAAGATCCTACCACTGTCGCCTTAATAAGAACTTCCCACGTTTTAGTGATGGAAGAGGTCCACTACAGGGGAGGCTTCCCCAGTGACCTCAAGGGATCAAAGTAGCAAGTATAGTAGCCAAGCCTACCACCCCCTCTCTTGATCACCTAAAGATTAGTCTAGGTCAAGGTAGTAAAAGAAGAATGAAGTTGTTTGAGTACCTGCCAAGAACAAGAACACTTTATAGCATATATGTAATGATTTCGAAGTTCAAACATGCAATTAGTACTTCTTTAAGACTCTAGACAATTGAGTTGCAATCGCTGGTACAAATTTGCAACAGTGCACCAGTCTTATAACAACAATATAAATTTGTAACAGCAACAACAAATGGAGCTTAGAATTTCAACAATTGACCAAGAAAGTTAAGCATGCATCACATAGAACATTATCCAATTGTTCAAGAGAAATTATGAGCAAGTTAGACCACCTTTTCAAGAGTGTATGCAGCAAATTAAAGTATTATCAAATGCTTGTAGCAAACTTTCACAGCAGCAGCAAGTTTACTAGCAAGTTAGTGAGTGTTAGTGTTAGCAAAAATAGCAGAGAGCTTAAGAGAGTTGAAAGAGTGTTTGTTGATCAATTTCACCACAAGAGAGAGATGTAACCAGTGCCTTAGGGCTATGGAGTCTTTACAACAGCAAATTTGGTGTCTAGCAACCTTTTCTCCCTTCTTAATGCATCAACTAGGTTAAAATTAAATATCAAGAGCTAAAATCCTAAAGTGCTAGCACTTTAGGGCTTTAGGAGTCTAACCCTAGCAAGAATTCCTTCACAAAATCTTGGATAAAATTAACCTTGTGACAGGAGGAAGCACTTATGCTTTTCTCTTAGGGTTTCACCAAGCAAGACGTCTAGCATGAAAAAGTAATATTACCATGAAACATTAATAGCATGAAGATAAAATGACAGAATTTTCACTTACTTCACCAAGATAGCATGAGATAAAACCCTAATTTGCAGAAATTCCATCCAAAAAATTGGCAAAGCATCCGCAATTTGACCCTCCAAGCATGGTGCATAAGGTAGAAGAGCTAGATAGCCTCAAGAGGGCGAGAATTTCAGACTTGTCTCTCACAAATGGTGAGAAGTTATGATGATCCAAAAATGAAATGAGCTTTACTGTTAGGATCCGATCCTATCCCCTCTCCATGGAACATTAGTTAGTAGGATATGTTTTCTATGTAACAAAGGTCGACATTAATTAATAAGGCCTAATAAATAAAGGAGAATAAGTCAATGTAAGAAGACCTAATAGAAGATTTTGCTTCTAGAAAGATCTTCCTCTAGAAGTTTCCTTAGAAAGTAGAATTAGTATAAATAAGAGTAGGAGGCATTGGATAGTCTTGTCTTGGAGTTTATTGTAATAGAGCACTGCTCTGTTGGAGGTTGCCCCCTCAAAGAGGCAAGTGAACATTGATATCTCTAATAAAGGTGCTCTTTTAGGTGTTATTCTGATATTTTTCTAGCTATAATCCGGTTGTTCCATTACTACTTGCTAAATATTTATGTTCAACATATTATTATTCACCTGGTATATTGCAAGTGGTATTTGAGCTCTTTCCTGGGAAGAACTGTGGGGTAAAAAAAAATTGTAGGGTAGAGACGTATTCCGACGTCTTTAAGCTACAAAGATCTGTCGGTTTGTGCATAAACTCGCGGTCGCGGACTCATACATGCAGGAAATACAAGTGGTACTTAAGCGCACAATGTTGGACACCCTTGTAACCCATGTTGGTACCCCTTTGAGTGGTAGCGCATCAGACATCACCTGTATACGGATCAGCTTGGATATCCTGAAGCCCTCCATAGATAAACCAATTGGTTGCCTAACTGCTATAGTGCCACGTGTTATCGCTCAGTTTGTAGTTTAAGTCAGGTAGCTGGAAGGTAAAGATCAAACTGGCGTAACAGGAGCTTCCCCACCCACTGTCACCTCGATGGGGGGCTCTTTCTATTTAGGGTGGCTAAACCCAAGGGAGACGTCCCTAGGTAATCTGGGGTGTTGAAAGGAAAAGGGTCAATGGATTAAGGCTCAAAGGTTAGAGTAGGTTTTCCCTTCACAGATTACCGCCAAGAAGATAGTCAAGAGTGAAAAAATACCATAGCAGAAGCACCTGTTTGCGAGACAAAGCAATAATAAAACTAATACATGCAAATAGTGGTTAATTCTTCAATTGTCAATGACTATCAATATGTAATACACATGAGCATAAATAATAGTAATTATTGATGAAGTCAATGATTGCAATAAAGGCTATGGCTTATAATACTACTTCTCAATAAATACAAAATGATATGGCATCAATATAGATAATCAACCCTTGAATTAACACAACGCTTTAGATATCATTAAATGCTCACATATAATAGACTTGTTGCGTCACTATACTAAGGGTGACGTCAGCCTAGTTCTGGGGTTAGTTTGATAGGCAAAGAGGTGGACGTTTTGCTAATTAGCCAATGAAAATAATCAACACTTCAATGTCTATTGTTAGATGACCAAGCCGCAACGTTTTATGTCAAGCAAGAGCTAAAAGGAGGCATGACGTCATCATCAGATTAGGGTTAGTAAGACGTTAGGGTTAGTCGGGTTTCAATTTTAAGAGGTTTGAGAGTGTTGTTTTAGCACAAAAAAGCTCAACGTTGGATAATTAGACTAGTGCCTTAGGGTATAATGGAGTCAAGGAGCAAGTGCTAGGTCTCGGGAGAATCTAAATTCAAGGACAAGAGAGTTAGGCTTTCTAGTGGTGCAATGGCAGGGCCACAAAGTCAAAACCCTAAGGGGAGGAGGCTCATTCCGGTGTTGCTTAA
>SNQJ01S0033289.1:67357-94699 GCA_010110895.2 Picea sitchensis
AAGAACCCGAAAAGGATGATGAAGTGTCCACCTGTGCTCCTCCCACTGATGAAGTCATGCAAGAACCTGCCTCTCCTGTGCAGCAAAGCGAAGATGAGGTTAGTCATTTTCCACTTCAAAATTCTGATAGTACTATGTTACTTGATTCAAAAGAAGAAGAGGTGGAAACAGTCCATGGGGATGAAGAAACAACACATGTTGAAAACACCAGGGTCCTCGAAGTACCTGCACAAGACGAAACAGTGAGTTACCCTCCTATCCTAAATTTTGATGATATTTTACCTTGTGATGAAAAGGAGGAGGATGATTTTTTAAGTTTTACAAATCCCGCATGTTATGATACTGATACTGACATAGTTGATAACATAGATGAATTCATACATGTTGGGAGACGTAGGTGGGATATAGTTGGTTATGACCTGGATCCCATTTATGACACCGAGAATCATCTCCAGTTGTTGCCCTTGCAGTTGTCACAACAGTCTACTAATAACCAATGGCAACAAGGAGATGATGTTTGACCGAAAGGGGGAGAGACCAAAAGGGGTTTGACCGAGGAAGGGGTAGAATGGATGAGACCACTAGGAGGGAATTGAGAAGGAAACAATTGTGCTTTACTTGCAAAGAGCCTTGGGATCCAACACACAAATTCATGGGCAAAAGCAAGGCTCACTACATTGAAGTGATTTATGATGAGGAGTTGGAGGAAGGTTTCGGCCACCTACATAAAATGGAGGCAAATTCCACCGAAAACCCAGAAGAGGAGGATGCAAGTCACGACCTTGCAACATATGGGAAGGGTAACACTAGCATCCATCAGTGGGGTACCCAAATTCAACACCTTCAGGATGAGAGGGGTGTTACAAGGGCAGAAAGTTCCAATTCTCATTGATGGGGGTGCTTAACACAACTTCATTGATTCATCCCTACTGCAAAGAAGACACATACCTACAGTTGAATTTGAAGTGTTGTGTGGAAGTAGTAGGGGGGCGCACTATGCCCTGTGACAGGTATATTTCGGGAATGAAGCTTACATTGGGAAAGCATGATTTGGCACAAGATTTCTATGTGATGTATCTTCCAGACACTAATATC
Source organism: Picea sitchensis (assembly GCA_010110895.2). Lineage (NCBI taxonomy): Eukaryota > Viridiplantae > Streptophyta > Pinopsida > Pinales > Pinaceae > Picea > Picea sitchensis. Next base: position 68,453 of record SNQJ01S0033289.1, read on the forward strand.
ATCCTTGGAGTCCAGTGGCTTAGTACATTGGCGCCAATCACTACCAACTACAAGACCATGGAGATGTCCTTCACAGAGGAAAATGGGAAGAAGGTGTCTCTTAGGGGCATGACAGGAAGCACACCTAGAGTGGTGACAACAAAGCGCATGGAGGCCATTTTCAAGAGATAAGATATTTCATATGCAGCCAAATGTAGAATATCAGTTCAAGTGGATAAGAAGGGAGAGACTCATTACTCACCAAAGATTCAAAGAATCATTGACATGCACAACAAGGTCTTTGAACCCATTCCACCAGGAGCACCACCAGATAGGGGGTTTGAACACATTATAGAATTGGAGGAGGGAGCAAAACCTGTCATCACCACTCCCTACAGGCACCCAAAGAAATATAAAGATGAGATTGAGAAGGCTATTAAAGAACTGTTAGACATGGGCCACATTAGGCCAAGTTCTAGTCCCTTTGCATCTTCAGTAGTGTTAATGAAAAAGAAGGATGGGACCATGCACGTGTGCATTGATTACATGGCTTTGAATAAGAAGACAATCAAGAATAGATACCCCATCCCTAGGATTGATGAGCTATTAGATGAGCTTCATGGGGTGATATACTTCACAAATATTGACTTGCGCTCTGGCTATCATCAGATAAAGATGAGGGAGCAAGATGTACCCAAGACTGCTTTCAGATGTCACTACGATCACTATGAGTTCTTGGTGATGCCTTTTGGGCTGACTAATGCGCCAGCCACCTTCCAATCTTGCATGAACCATGTCTTCAACAAGAAATTAAGGAAGTTTCTCTTATTCTTCTTTGATGACTTATTGATCTATAGAAAAACTTGGGAGGAGCATATTCAACATGTAGAACAGATTTCGGCTATCATGGAAGGGAAATATTTGTATGATAAGGAGTCCAAATGTGAATTTGGAATGACAGAGGTCCTTTATTTGGGACACATCATTGGGGTGAAAGGGGTACAGGTACACCAAGAGAAGATATAAGCTATACTTGACTGGCCCACACCAAATACCCTCACAAAATTGAAAGGGGTTTCTTGGCATTTGTTGCTATTACAGGAGGTTTGTCAAAGGCTTCTCTCAAATTTGCACACCTTTGACCGATTTGACCAGGAAGGGAGCATTCAAGTGGAGTCCAGAAGCACAGTTGACCTTTGACAAAATGAATAAGGTGATGAGTATGTCCTCGGTATTGGCTCTACCAGATTTCGCACAACCCTTTACAGTGGAGTGCGATGCCTCATGGGAGGGCATTGTTACAGTGCTTATGCATAATAGGCGCCCTATTGTCTATGAAAGCCGAAAACTAAGGGGTCCTGAGCTTCTCTACACCATCCATGACAAAGAGATGTTGGACATCATGCATGCATTGGCTAAGTTCAAGCAATATTTGGTTGGGGCAAAATTTGTAGTGAGGACAAATCATAACAGTCTCAAGTACTTTTTGGATCAAAAAGACTTAAATGAGAGGCAACAAAAGTGGGTTAGCAAGATACATGCTTATGAATTTGACATTGAGTTTGTCAAAAGGAAGAATAATGTGGTGGAATATGCCTTATCCAGAAGACCATCAGTTTATGCTATGACCGACATCTCAGTTGACTAGAAGGCCCACCTTTTGGTGGAATACTCAAAGAACAAATTTACACGTGAATTGATGGATGGACATGTACAAGATGACAACTTCATAATTATGGATGACATCATATATTACAAGAGTCGAATCTTCTTGGTCCCCGAGTCAACCTTTAAAGCCAAAGTGCTACAAGCATGCCATGATTCACCAGTAGCAAGACATCAAGGGTTCATCAAAACATACAGGCAGATAAGGGAAAGATTCGCTTGGAAAGGCTTGAAGGAAGATGTGATGTGCCATATCATGGAATGCACCACTTGTCAGGTAAACAAGGATGAGCACACACATCCAGCAGGATTACTGCAACCACTACCCATCCCCGAGTGCAAATGGGAAAGCATATCTATGGATTTTGTTAGCACTTGGTAAATTTCCTAGAGGTTGAAAATAGAAGAAATCTGCAAAGGTAACTTTATCCAACCACTTTTAAAGCTGGGATCTAGCCCTTCCAACTTCAGAGAGGGATCTCTCTATATGATTTAGCTATGTTTCCAATTTTAGATATTAAGCTAGGTAAAGAAATAGGTCGGTTTTGTTGTCAAAGTGTTTTTTTTTTTTTAATTGGTTGAGACAGTCTACACATCCATTGGGCTATGGAGTCTGTGTTTAATAAAATATGAAATACAAACTAGAAATGCAAAGGGAAAACTTTCACAGGGAGAGATAATATAGTCACTGGATCTTTTAGTAGCTTAAATGATGATTAGCAGAAAAGATGAGAAAGATAATTTCAACAAAGAAGCAGTTAAGAATTCCTTTACTGAAAATACTAGAAGAAAAACACTTAAATCTTTCGAGTCAGAAATAGGGTATACGAGATAAATCCTGCAACATTCGTTACTCTTAAAGATTAGAATTAGAAAACAAGATGATCGTAAAGCAAGAATAACTTTCAACTTAGAGAGAAAACATCACCAGTGAATACACGCAAGAATCCTGTAAAGGTGTCTCCTTTTTATTAATGGAATATCTCTTCAAAAATATTACAGTCTGATAGCGTCAGGGTGTGAAGATCAACAATCCTCTATACCTCGAAAGGTGAAGTATTTATAACTCAAATTACAAACGTTCCTGTCATAAATGACCAGGACGTGCTAAATCTATTTTTAGCCTAACTAATTTAACAAATTTCCTAAATCTAGGAATTGCTTGATGACTTGGTGTAACTGCACGCTGATTTCTAGGTAGATCGTTGATGAAGCCTTTGCACGACCTCATCCGACTGGACAGTTGACTAGACCTGGACAACTCATCTGCTAATCGATCAGATCGCAGAGTTCCTCCCATCTGAGATGACTGGGCACGTTGACTTTGAGCACTCTTCGATACACTTCGTCCATTTCTGTATACTTGGTGAATGTAGGCTTAGTGAGGAATATGTATCGAATCTCGTGCTGGATACTGATGTCCCACTGAACGGCATCCAAGAATGCTTTGTCAGTGATGCTCCCCTATATGCCTACAAACTTTGAACTGTCCTTAGACACATCAGCCAATCTCTTCTTGTAATCTGGGAGTGTCATCAGTTTATCGTTAATAACCTTCAGACCAGGAAGACCTTTCTTCTGGAGAGATTCAATTTTACTAAAGAACCTTTGTACCCCCTGTTCCATGGCCTGAACCTTTTCTTCTAGCTGAAGCATTAGTCCTCTATTGGTCAAAACTCTTTTGACCTCAAGGATGGTCTCTGTTCTGTCCTCAATCTTCAGCTCTTCCAGCTCCTCCCTAGTCTTAGAATTGAGGAACTTGATGATCTCGTTTGCCTGTGTTGGCCTATCTCTCAATTCTACTCTGATCTTCTCAATGGCTTGTTTTCTCCTCTGGACTAACGCATTCTGCTCAAACATGATTTGGATCATGGGCCATATCTCATTTATGGACTTAGTGATGTCTGTCCATACATTCTCTTTAACCTCAGCAAAAGTCTTCCGTGCCACTGTTTGCTTTCGGAGTTGTTGTAGCTCCTGCTTGAGCTGCTCTGTTACCTGCTTTTCCTTGGAGAGGCTGGTATAGAAAGAAGTTTTGAGCTCCTGAAGGTTCTCAACTTCCTTTTTAAGCCTGCTGATCTCTGTCTCCTGCAGGTTCATCTTTTCCATGGATCTAGCCAGGTCGGTTGTCTTCTCTTGGGATGTCAATGGAGTTGTGGATGGGACTGTTGTCACTGATGTCGTGCTTGCTCCTAAAATTGGAATGGCACTCAATGGAATGACTTCCATTGGCTTCAGTTGCTCCTTCTCTTTCAATAATCTCTCCATCTCATCTTCCATTTCTTTGAGCTGTGCATTCTGCTCCATGAGCAGCTTGAGCATTCCGTCCTTCTTGCCTTCTTTCTCTACTATCTCCTTCGCCTGTGAGTCCTCTATGGGCGGGAGCTTCAGTTGTTTCCTCAAGGAGGCAATGTCCGCATTCTTCTTCTTTATCATCTCCTCCATTTTTTTTACGTTCGAAGGATCATAGCCGATCATGAGGACCAACTCCTCCAAAGTTTTGATTCTATTGTCCTTCGCAAAGGACGATATATTCCCCAGCTTAAGTTGTGTTTGAGCATTGTTTAGTGACACCTGCAATTTTGCTGCAGAAGCGGAAGCATGCGCCAACGTATGGAACACCATTTCCCCTGTCTGCTTATGCAGATCCATCTGATCTGCTAGGTGCACGTCCTTCATCTGGAATTCGAAGGTGGCCCTCTTGTAGTCTGTGATCACCTTGGGGTCTGGTACCTGTGCCTGGAGGAAGGCCATGTGCATTCTGCCCTTTTCTGTGTCAAATGAAAACAACAGCCTATGTTGTGCAGTTGACGTCTGCTTCAGAAACTGAGCGTAAGTACTGTTGGTAAGGGTCTGATTCTTTTTCTTGATCAGCTCGTACTTCTCGAAAATGCTCAACTTGGGCCTAGTCTTGCCTGGCTGAGTGTTCAAAGGTGAGTCTGTGGTTTTCTTCGGCAATACCGGGGTAATGTCCCTATGGAGACTCGAACCGAAGGGTGGAATGACCGGCTTGGTCACTGTGGTAGGTGGGGCTTCTTGTTCTCCAGTCGGACCAGGAACTGAAATTGTCTTGGGCCTCTTAGTGTGAAACTGGAACTCTTCGGACGATACCTCCGTGACAGGCGGAGATAAATCTTGTCAAGGCCTTTTTTCCTTAGGGACTTGTGGCATGGTCGTTGGTGGCACAGTGGTCGGGGGAACCTACTGTTCCACTTCGACCAAGGTGTTAGGCACCCACACTGTCTGATTGGCGAATTTCTCAATTTCGGGCTTGGACACATGAATATACGGGATGTTCTTGTTCTTCACCCTCATCTCTGAGATGATCCCATAAGGATCATAGTGCCATGGGAAGCTCATGAAGAACTTCATTTCTTTCAACATCATGTCTGCTTCTTCCCCGACGCCCCGACTATTGCAGATGAAGGAGCCAATCTGTCCCTTGATTCGAACCTGTTGTTTTTTCTTCAATGATACAAAATGGATATCATCTGAATTCATGATCTGCCTTATATATTCTAATGCAAAGATTCTGACAGGAAAATATTTGGGCATCTTATACGGTGCCAACTCGCAACCGTATACTCTGATCTCGGTATGATTTTGGTACAGGTACCAATCCCCGGTCTTTGTGTTGTCCGAGAGATGCAAGATTCTCTGGACTTCGTCATTAATTCGAGGCTCGGGCCTACCGCTCAGCATACTTACCACGGGGTGGTAGAACTGATCGATGAACGCCTTGAAACTGTACTCTGTGGAGTTGTGCTTGAGCAAGGAAGTCCATGCTATGACTGCCTGAGGTTTACCATCTTCATCCATCTTCTGCATGGAAAAACTGAATTTATCTACTTGAAAGAAAACAAACATGTATGACAGTATGGACGAGTATCTGAACATGCCTTCCGTGCCAAAATTCACGAACTGTTCGTGAATATTATCTGCCAAGAATGTACTGAAATCAAACTGGGTGGTGGGTTTTTCGTCAGCGGAGAAAATGGATAGAAAACCCAGAATGGGCTCATCTACCCACTGGTCAGAATGGTATCCCAACAGAGCGCAAAGGGAAGAAATGACCTGGTTTCCCTTAGTGGAGAACATGGATGACGGGTAAGAGGGATTTGTGGAAGGGAATTGAGCGGATGTGGGAAGGAAAAGCTCGAATATTTGAGCTCTTTGGGGAAAAGTCATCTTCTGATATAACTCTGTAAGGATTTCCAGGTTGAAAGGGGACGTAGAGTCGGCACGGGAAATTTGCATCATCTGGTCTATGGCTTCGGGCGTGATGAGGAACAGGATCTCTCCTGAAGAGGAGACGATGGCTCTTTGTTCGGGAACATAGTGAGCTTGACACTTAAGCGCGAACTCGGGAAAATGGTGGATCTGGGGAAAGAGGTAAAGGGGTAAATTGGACTCCCAGAGTCCAATTTCATCACTCTGGTCTAGGGACACTTCCCTGAGCCATGACTGGAGGTATGAGAAATCGAAATCACATTGGGTATCTGCGATTTATCTGTCTTTGTCAACCTATGGGATCTTGTCCAGGTCGACAGGAGGCGGGAGAAACGGATTCTCCTCTCCTTCTGCTTGGCTGGGCTTTGGCGCCATTTCTGCAACAGTACCTGCAATAAACATAATGTTAGTGGGGGAAACTGACTGTGGATGAGGGCGACGGAATGTAACGGAGGAGGAATCTGTGAATTTCTCTGGTGCGATGGGGAAATAGTGAATGTAAGGGGAATAACGGTAGTTTTATTTAAAATGGGGTCGGTTTGGCGCGGGAGACAGGTCAGTTGGATAACGGATGTGTTATCCAATAATAAATGGCCAACGGATCACTATGAGGGTGAGATGGCAGGTGATGGTGGCTGAAAGATACGGACGGGTGACGTGGTGGCTAGGGATTGGAGGTGAAAGTCGCAATAAGGGGCTCGCCATGAGTGAAAAGGGGGAGGGGACTGACAACAGTTATGGGATGTGACTAACTTGGGAAGAAATGGAAGGTGACGTTCGGAGATGACGGAGGTCTGTCAGATGGCAGATGGTGACGAGACTTCGGGGCAAATGGATTTACGCCACGTATAACAAGGGACCCGCCAGAGGGAAGATTCCATTCCGGACCCCCCCCCCTCGTTTAAAAGCAGATCATCCGGGGGGGTCCGAAAACCATTTTGGGTCGTTGATCAGCGCGCTCGTTTCCTGGCCGCAGATCCTAGCGCGCCTTTTATCACTCATTCTGGACCCCCCCCTCCATTAAAGGAAGAACGGACGGGGGGGTCCGGAATCCAATCTTCATCGTTGATTTAAGCGCTCAACCCTGGGTCGTCCAGATGCGTGCAAATGTTATCAGCGATTTCGGACCCCCTCGGGTTAAAAGCAGAACGGTCGGGGGGGTCTGGAATGCTTTGTACACCGTAGATCTGGGCGCCGCGATCAGGATCGTCGGTATGTGCAGGGAGTATAAACGGGGAGCGGAAAACACATACGCTGGGAAAAACTTAGGATAGATGCATTTTATGGGTTTTTTCCCCAAATTTTCAAATAGACATTACCATGGGGCTTCGACCAAACGATCTTAGCATATGAAACATGGTGCAACATTTACATCAAGTTGGTTTTATTGGAATGAAACAATAAAACAACTAGCCTACATACTAACCTATCTTCCTATGGCAATTAACCCAGATTAGACTATTGGGTTAAGAAATTACTCTACCCTGGGGCTATCTGACCAGGATTAGACAGTCTGGCCAGATTTATTCACTAATCTAACCTAGACACTTTGGCTAAGATTAAACTGTTTAGCCAAATTCATTCACTACCCTATCAACATCAAATTTAAAAAGAACTTGGCCATGCTTGAATGGTATGGACCAAGTTACTATTATTGCATGGGGCTTTTATTGCCATTCTTTTATGCCCTATTTTTCTTTCTTTCTCTTTTTTCTTTTTTCTTTTTCTTTATTTTTTTTTTCTTTTCTTTTCTTTTTTCTTTTTTCTTTTCAAATTATTTGCAGAATGAAAAATCATTTGTCAACAAAAACACTAGAGACAGATAATATCCCAGTCACCAGTTGATCCTATAATTTATAGGGTGATAACAGATTTCATCACAGGATTGCCCAAAGCATAGGGAAAAGATATGTTAACCAAGTTTGCACATTTTTTCGCCATTGCCATAGACTACAGTGCAACACAGGTTGCATATTTGTTCTTCAAGGAGGTTTTCAGATTACATGGTTTACCCAAAACCATTATGAGTGACAAGGACAGTAGGTTCATGAGCACCTTTTGGAAGGAACTATTCAGGTTGGTAGGTACAGCCTTAACCCCTAGCACCAGCTATCATCCTCAAACTGATGGCCAAACAGAGATAGTCAACAAGTGGGTAGAAGGCTACCTCTAGAATTATGTGTCAGGGTAGCAGAAGGCATGGGTTAAGTGGGTTCATTTGGGGGAATATTGCTACAACACCACCCATCATATGTCTATTGGTATGCCACCATTCAGAGCCTTATACAATTATGATCCCCTCTCCTTTATGGAGATTGTCTTTGGCCAAAACAGGGCTCCCTTGGTTCAGGATCGGGTTCAGCAGAATGAGGATATACTCAGAGAACTTAAGGACCACCTGCAAAGGGAAAGGTATGAAATATCCCTGATCTCACTGATCAAGATATTTGTTACTAATCTAATGTTTTGTCTTGCAGATCTAATACATTGGGCGTTTTTGGATGCGTTTCAGTTGTATGTTTGAGATCTTGATGGTTATTGCATGTGCATGTTGGTTATTTCATGTGCATGTTGTGTATTTATGGTTTAAACAACATATAAAGGATGGATGCAGAAGTAAAGGACATCAACTGCTCAATAATAGGTATTATACGACTCAAGCATGGAAATACAATAGCATACTGGAAATATAGAATATAATTGTCAACTAGATCTCATGGATCATCACTGGAATACAAGGAAATAGCATTAAAATACCCCTGATCGGAAGATGATAGAAGATCGGATGCATGCACGGATAGATCAACAAGAATATGTGATTCTGGAGAAGTATGGTAACCGCTACCAACTGGAAAACTCGTCCAGAAGAATAGACCGTTGGAATGCACTGGAAACTGCTCCAATAGAAGCGCCATGGCCTCTAGAATGGAATGGATGAGTGTCGGATCTCAGATCTTGTCTCTGAGGCACTGGATTTGGACCCCTGGGGGGTTTGCGCACCTCCTGGGACACTGGATGCGCCCCAAAGGACTCCACCAACGGAATCTGTTGCTATAGGGCTCAAAACGATCATCTCACCAAATGTGGAACTGGGTCAGAAGGGTTTTCCCTGGATCTGCTCTGATACTCTGCATGCAACCCCAAACGTCTGTCCGGAAGAGTTGCACCCTAAATGGTTGGATGGTGCGCTCTGAATTATTCCACCGTCAAAATATGATGGGAAGTGGCTCAATCTAAGTGCCATCGCTGGATCTCAACTGGGTTGGAACGAAAATGTAATAAGAGCTATGTCCTCATGCAGCTCCACAAACCCTCAATCTGACTTGCGCCCTCACTGGTTGAGTTGCGCCCATTGTAACTAGATGCTCTTGAATGTCACGGTGAAATACCTGGCTGGTATCTCTGATGGGCTAGGGTGTGTCTCTCAACACCGAAATTGATCAATGGTGGTGGTTTCCTCCAGAAATCCACAAAACAGTAAAGTTGAATCCTCTCCTCATCTGGGAACTCTCAACATCAAATCATAATAATGCATAATGAGGAATTAGGTCAAATTTCTCCCTTTATACCATTCCCAATCTAATTCACCATTGACCTCACTTAAGCTAGTTGTTTTTCCTCCTAAGGTGAATAATTAATTAATTAAGTCCCCCTTTAGCACCTTTTCATTCTAATTCTTCATTGACTTAGGCTTAAGTGACTTTTCCTAAGTATTTTGGCTTAATTCATCGTTTAGCCATCAATTCCTCCTTATTTCTCCATCGTGTTCCATGTTTGTGCATGACTATAGTCTACGGGAACACATAGACTACTAAGTCGCTCCCTGCTGGCCTATTCTTGGGAATGGGACATCACAGTCCTCCCTTCCCGAGATTGCTTGTCCTCAAGCAACATCAATCTTGGGTGTTGTAAGATATGCTCTCCCTCCCATATGGCATCCTCCACTGGAAGACCCCTCCATCTAACCAAGCACTCCCTGATGATCCTGCTCCTCAGTCTGCACTCTCTCTACTCTAGTACCTCCTCTAGCACTAGCTCCAACTGACCCTCCTCATCCAAGGGTGGCAACTCCTCTGAAATGATAACCTGTTGTCCCATAGCCTTTTTAAGGCAAGAGACATGAAAGATGTTATGAATCTTGCTACCTTCTAGTATCTCTAGCTCGTATGCCACCTCGCCTATCCTCTTGATGACTCTGTATGGCTCGTAGAACTTTGGCTTCAGCTTCTCTACTCCGCTCCTCTTCAAGGAGGACTGTCTGTATGGCTGTAATAGCAAAAAAAACAAATCCCCTACCTCAAAATTGCGCTCAACTCTATGTCGAACTGCATATATCTTTTGTTGGTTCTGAGCTAACTGCAAGTTCTCCCTTACTGATTGAAGAATCCTCTGACTCTCCTCCACCTATTCCTTGGCCCCTAGGACCTTGTTGTCCCCAAACACAGTCTCCATAAAGTAGGGTGCATCATATCCATACAATTCCCTGAACGGTGACATCCTAATAGACATATGGTAAGTTGTGTTGTAGCAATACTCACCCATATGTAACCATCTCACCCAAGTGCGTTGTTGCCCCCCCACATAGTTTCTCAAATACCCCTCCACCCATTTGTCGACGATCTATGTCTGCCCATCTGTCTATGGGTGGTAGCTGGTACTCATGGTTAGCTCTGTGCCTATCAACCTGAAAAGCTCCTACCAAAATGCGTTGATGAAGCTGTTACACATTAAATTTTCACACCTAGGTACCTCACCCTAAGTGTCGTAAAGTGTCGTCTAAGTGTCGCATACACCTTGACACCATGGAATAACCTATGTCACAATCCCTTGTCAATGTGGAGGAGGGATATATTACATGAAGGCAAAGAAATACTAAGTACACATGAATTATTATTAATATTCATGGAAAAGAAATTGATTAAGTGAGAAAATCAAGTGCACATGAATTATTATTAATATTCATGAAAAAGAAAGTAATTAAGTGTGAGGATCCACCTCACATTTGATTTCCTATTTTTTAGGGAATGTGGAGGATCTCATGGATGGTTGAAATATTTCCTCCTTAAACTCTTTGAGAGATATTTCCTCCCCAAAATCCTTAAGAGATATTTTCTCCCCAAATATCTTAGAGATCCCTTTCTTAGTGGATATGATGAGAGATCTTCTCCATGGTGGTTAAACCTCCAAATCCTATATAATGAGGGGTTTCCATGGAGGAGGGGGAATGGAGATTGAGAATTATACCAAACTTATGATCTCATGAGTGGTATTGGAACATCAGCATTCTGCGGGTGGACTATTTAAGCAAGGGTTTGGACAAAGGGAACTTGATGAAGTTGTCGCACTCACATCTATGGTTGTAAGTTTTCTTCATTATTGTTCTTATGAATATAATATGCTTGGTCTGTTTCTTTCAAATCTGTGTTTGATCTCACATGAATTTGTCTCTAATAGATAGATCTATTTCGAACTAATCTTAGTAGAGTAGGAAGTTGTTTGTACTTTTGTTTGTCTACAGGGCTTATCGAGGAGTTCAAGATTGGAGCTCAACTCGNTCCCCAAAATCCTTAAGAGATATTTTCTCCCCAAATATCTTAGAGATCCCTTTCTTAGTGGATATGATGAGAGATCTTCTCCATGGTGGTTAAACCTCCAAATCCTATATAATGAGGGGTTTCCATGGAGGAGGGGGAATGGAGATTGAGAATTATACCAAACTTATGATCTCATGAGTGGTATTGGAACATCAGCATTCTGCGGGTGGACTATTTAAGCAAGGGTTTGGACAAAGGGAACTTGATGAAGTTGTCGCACTCACATCTATGGTTGTAAGTTTTCTTCATTATTGTTCTTATGAATATAATATGCTTGGTCTGTTTCTTTCAAATCTGTGTTTGATCTCACATGAATTTGTCTCTAATAGATAGATCTATTTCGAACTAATCTTAGTAGAGTAGGAAGTTGTTTGTACTTTTGTTTGTCTACAGGGCTTATCGAGGAGTTCAAGATTGGAGCTCAACTCGGACTGTGCAGGGACAAACACCGGTAAAAGGTAGTTTTTTTCTCCTTCCTCCTCACACATTAGTTTATCTAGATCTAAAAGGAATTCAGTGTCCACGATAAGCATCTTTTGTCTTAAGAGTTAAGAGTCTAGCTCTCAAGAGGAGATCTACCTTTCCGCAGGGAGATTTTCCTTCAACAGAAGCGCCCATCTCTATCACTGACTATCTACCTGGGTAACCCGTGCAACTGGAATACCTCCCTGAAAAACAACTTTTCTACCTGTATGGCCTTGTAGTTTGTGGGTATGGCGAAGAAATGTGGAAATTTGGTAAGTCTGTTGCCCACCACAAATATGCAGTCCTTTCCCTGCACTCTAGGAAGGCCTGTAATGAAATCCATGGAAATGCTCTCCCATTTCTTCTCTGGAATGGGTAGAGGTTGTAATAGCCCTGCAGGGTGTGTCTGCTCGGACTTGTTTTGCTGACAAGTCATGCACTCTCGTATGTGTGTCAGCACATCATCCTTGAGACCCTTCCATGAGAATCTCTCCCTGATCTGCCTATATGTTTTGAAGTACCCTTGATGCCCTATTGTAGGCGAATCATGACATACCTTCAAAATTTTCCCCTTCAGGGTGGATTCTGGAACCAAGTAGATCTGGTCCTTGTAGAAAATGACGTCATCAAGAACCCGGTATCTATCATCAATCACTTGTCCCTCCATCACCTCATAAGAAAAAAAAAAATTGGAGTATTCCACCAACAAATGCGCTTTCCAATCTGTACAAATGTCCATCATCGAACATCTTGATGGCCTCCTGGACAAGGCATCTGCCACGATATTCCTTTTTCCCTTGACATACTCAATGTCAAGGTCAAAGTCTTGGATCTTTGAGACCCACTTCTATTGCCTCTCACTGAGGTCTTTCTGATCAAGGAAATACTTGAGACTGTTATGATTAGTCTTCACTACAAATATGTTGCCAACCAGATATTGCCTGAATTTGGTTAAGGCATGCATGATCGCTAGCATCTCCTTGTCGTAAATAGGATAGAGTCTCTCTGACTCATTGAGCTTTCTGCTCTCAAACATAATGGGGTGGCCCCCTTGCATAAAAACTTCTCCAATCCCCACCCCTAATGCGTCGCACTCTAAGACAAACGACTGCGAGAAGTCTGGAAGGGATAGAATAGGGCATGTGCTCATAACCTCCTTCATTTTGTCGAATGTTTGTTGTGAATCCTCTGTCCAATGGAAAGCACCCTTCTTGGTCAAGTCTGTGAGTGGTGCTCCCAACTGTGAAAAACCCTTGATGAACCGTCTGTAGTAACTGCATAACCCAAAGAATCCTCTCAACTACGTGAGATTCTTGGGCATTGGCCAATCCAAAATGGCCCTGATCTTTTCCTGATGAACCTGTACTCCCTACCCCCTGATGATATACCCCAAGTACAATAGTTCTCTCATGCCAAATTCACATTTGGATTCCTTGGCATATAAAGATTGTGCCTGCATAATACCCAAGACCTCCTCCAAATGTGTTAGATGCTCATCCCATGTCTTATTGTAGATCAATATGTCGTCGAAGAATACCAGGATGTACTTCCTCAACTATCCTCTAAAGATATGATTCATGCAATACTGGAAAGTGGTTGGTGTGTTGGTCAATCAAAACGGCATGACCAAGAACTCAAAGTGTCTGAAATGGCACCAGAACATTGTCTTCTCAATATCCTGCTCCCTGATGTTGATCTGGTGGTATCCTGAGAGTAGATCAATCTTAGTGAAGAAGATTTCCCCATGTAACTCATCCATCAACTCATCTATGTGTGGAATGGGGTAATGATTCTTGATCGTTTTCTTGTTGAGCGCTCTGTAATCGATGCACATATGTAACGTGCCATCCTTCTTCAGTACCACGACGACTGAAGATGCAAAAGGACTCATGTTGAGCCTGATGTGCCCCATAGCAAGAAATTATTTGATTTCTTTTTCAATCTTGTCCTTGAATTTCTTGGGGTGCATGTAGGGTGTTGTAATCACCAGTGTAGCCCCTGCCTATAACTTAATCATGTGCTCAAAACCCTTGTCGGGCGGTCTCTCTGGTGGTATCGGCCCAAATACTGACTCATACTGACCCAGAAGCTTTCTGATCTGTGGATGGTACTACTCCCTACCCTCTGAGTCCTTTCACGTGGTGATCAAACACTCTGTTGCATAAGCCACATCACCGTGACGAAAGATCCGCTCCATCCTCTTTGTTGAAACTGCTCGAGGTTCCCCTGTAGACATGCCTCTCAACACAACTCTCGATCCACTGACATCTCTGAAGCTCATGGTCAACATTTGATAGTTGAATCCAATCTCCCCCAATGAATACAACCATTGTACCCCTAGCAGGGCACCAGTATCTGATAGCTCAACTACATAGAATGTGTCTGTCAGGGTGTAGTTGCCTAGTTTGACCTCTAGGTCAAGGATCATGTCCAAGAAAGTCATTGTGTATCCATCTGCCACTTCTACATGGAATCCCACAAACTCATCTGTGCGTAACCCCCTCCTGGCTACTAAGGACACATCTATGAAGTTGTGGGTGGCCCCACCATCAACTAGCATTGTCATGTGTTGCCCCTGTATAAGGCCCTTGATACTGAGAGTGTTGTACCTGGGTACTTCTGAAAGGGTGGCTATGGTTCCCCCTTTTACCTCTCTATGAGGTTTTGCCTCCTCCTTGGGTTGTGCCCTTGCCAGTATCTGAGGTTTCTTCAGCTGCTGCTCTGGCTCATGAATGGTCTTAGCCTCTGAATCACTGTCTGTCGGTGCCTCAGTATCCTCATCCTCCTCCTCGCCGCCTGATTCCACTTCAATGTAGTGGATCTTCCCCTTTCCCATGCATCTATGCCCTAGGACCCATGAGTCTCTGCACAAGAAGCAAAGCTTCTTCCTCATCAATTCTCATCTCGTATCATCATCTAACTTGGGCTTGCCCTTCCATTCCCTCTGTGGATTCTTATGATCATTGTCTCTCTGTGGTACAAAGGGTTTGGTAAATGGTTTAATTTTTGGCACGGAGTCCGCAAGTCTCTAGTGCGTCTGATGGCATCCTGCAAGGTATGAGGTCGATAGGTCTTCACCCATCCTCTCAAGGGTTCTTTGAGCCCTTCTCTGAATAGCATGACCAATCGAGGCTCGGATATGTCTGTCACTGCCACTGCTACCCTCTGAAACTCTGAGATGAATGCCTTTGTTGTGCCAGCTTGTCTCAACTGGGCTAGATCTCTGAAATGGATCTCTGGATCCCTCTTATCAAATCTATCCATGAGTCTCTCTGTGAACTCTCAGTATGAGGTGATACGACTGTGGTCCAATGTCACCAATCCATGATACCACCACTCGTGTGCTTCACCCTCTAAGTGTAAGGTGGCGAAATTGATGGCCTTTGCTTCTATCATCTGGTTGAGCTGGTAGTAGGTGTCAAGATTCTGTACCCAAGCTCTAGCAGTGCATTTGGACGATCCGTCGAAAGAAGGTATAGTGAGTTTACCAAATTTCCGGATGAAGTCAATGCTATGCCCATGTTGTTGCTGCGGCTGCGACCCTCCTCTATGTGGCTCTCTGGGGCGGTTCCTGAGTCTGATCCCACAATACTCGACTAGGGTCATATCCTGATGGAAGTCACGGCCCAATGCTGCATACTCTCTCTGATACTCTGCAATGTCCTCTGCATGAGTGGGTGGTCTCTGTGTTATTGGTGTTTGTGCTGCTACCTGGGGTACCCTCTGGAAAGTGGGAAACAACGGACGTGGAATCCTACTCACAGGGGTGTATGTGCGAGTGGGTGACTGGGGTCTACCTCCTCCTCCTGAGTTCCCATGTGTTTCATGTGGGGCTTGTGTGCCCTGGATGTCTTCCATAGCCAATCTATCAGTTATCTGAGCCAAGGATTGTGACATGGTTCACTAACTAGCTAACATATCACTGATAACCTACATAAAGGTTGCATATGGATCCATGGGGGCCTTATCACTGCCCTTTGGCCGCTCATATATGTCACCTAGCCTCCTCTCTGCTTTGCGCTCGGCCTCGCACTATGCTCTTCTCTCTGTTTCTTTGTGTGCCTCTTCATCTTCCTCTGAACTGGGAGGGAAAGGAGGAAAGTTAGGCCTAGACCTTCATTCCTTGCACCTGTTGTAAGTGACATACTCGTCACCTACGTGCTCACGACCATCTGGTTCTTCTGTTGTACTCATTATCTTTAGTCACATGCTGGCAGGACTAAAGCTATGATACCACTGAAATATCTTGCATCCCGCTGATCAAGATATTTGTTACTGATCTAATGTTTTGTCTTGCAGATCTGATACACTTGGGGTTTCTGGATGCGTTTTAGTTGTATGTTTGAGATCTTGATGGTTATTGCATGTGCATGTGGGTTATTGCATGTGCATGATGGTTATTTCATGTGCATGTTGTGTATTTATAGTTTAAGAAACATATAAAGGATGCATGTGGAATTAAAGGACATCAACTGCTCAATAACATGTATTATACGACTCAAGCATGGAAATACAATAGCATACTGGAAATATAGAATATAATCATTAGCTAGATCTCATGGATCGTCACTGGAATAGAAGCAAATAGCATTAAAATACCCGTGATCAGAAGATGATAGCAGATATAATGCATGCAAGGATAGATCGGCAAGACTATGTGATTCTGGAGAAGTACGATAACTGCTACCAGCTGGAAAACTCGTCTGGAAGAATAGACCATCGGAATGCACTGGAAACTTCTCCAATATAAGTGCCCTGGCCTCTAGACTGAAATGGATGAGTGTCGGATCTCAGATCGGGTCTCTAAGGCACTGGATCTGGACCCCTAGGGAGTTTGTGCACCTCTTGGGACACTGGATGCTCCCCAAATGATTCCACCAACAGAATCTGCTGCTATAGGGCTCAAAATGATAGTCTTGCCAAATGCGGAAGGGTTTTCCCTGGATCTGCTCTGATACTCTGCATGCAACCCCAAACGTC
Organism: Picea sitchensis; assembly: GCA_010110895.2. Classification (NCBI taxonomy): domain Eukaryota; kingdom Viridiplantae; phylum Streptophyta; class Pinopsida; order Pinales; family Pinaceae; genus Picea; species Picea sitchensis. The sequence goes on from SNQJ01S0033289.1 coordinate 85,366, forward strand.
TGTCTGGAAGAGTTGTGCCCTAAATGGTTGGATGGTGCACTCTGAATGATTCCACTGTCAGAATCTGATGAGAAGTGGCTCAATCTAAGCACCCTGGCTGGATCTCAACTGGGTCGGAAGGAAAATGTAATCAGAGCTTTGTCCTCGTGCAACTCCACAAACCCTCAATCTTACTTGTGCCCTCACTGGTTGAGCTACACCCACTATAACTGGATGCTCCTGAATGTCACGATGAAATACCTGGATGGTATCTTCAATGGGCTAGGGTGTGTCTCTCAACATTGAAATCGATCAATGGTGGTGGTTTCCTCCAAAAATCCACAAAACAGTAAAGTTGAATCCTCTCCTCATCTGGGAACTCTCAACATCAAATCATAATAATGCATAATGAGGAATTAGGTCAAATTCCTTCCTTTATACCATTCCCAATCTAATTCACCATTGACCTCACTTATGCTAGGCGTTTTTCCTCCTAAGGTGAATAATTAATTAATTAAGTCCCCCTTTAGCACATTTTCATTCTAATTCTTCGTTGACTTAGGCTTAAGTGACTTTTCCTAAGTATTTTGGCTTAATTCATCGTTTATCCATCAATTCCTCCTTATTTCTCCATCTTGTTCGTTGTTTGTGCCTGACTATAATCTACGGGAACACATAGACTACTAAGTCGCTCCATGCTAGCCTATTCTTGGGAACGGGACATCACAAGGTACAGGTAGACAAGCACAGGGTGGAGCGCACATTTGAGGTAGGTGATTTGGTTTACTTGAGGCTTCAACCATACAGACAAGCATCCATTAAGAGGAGTGGTGCAAAAAATATCCAACCTCGCTTCTTTGGACCATACATGGTTAACATGAAGGTAGGGGTTGTGGCATATGAGCTTGATCTCGCACAGGGCAGCGAAATACACAATGTTTTCCATGTGTCATGCTTGAAGAGAGCCATAGGCAAACACATCATTCCTATTGAGGAACTGCCACCCTTAGATGAAGAAGGGCAATTGGTACTAGTACCAGAAGAGATACTAGAAGTCTGGGAAAAGAGATTAAGGAAGAGGAGCATCAAGGAATATTTGGTCAAGTGGAAGAATCTACCTATTGAGGATGCTACTTGGGAAGGTGAACAGGTGCTACAGGAGACAGGTTCAAAATTGTTTATGGGCAAGCGATTTCTAGCAGGGGAGACTGTAATGTCCCCCACCTCTTGATGAATAGGTTTGGAGAGACTTATCAGTCTAGTTTTCCCCACTAGACTATAGTCTCATGCATTATGAGACAAAGTCAACCAAAAGCCATTTCCTAAGCACAACGTTATATTATTGAGTTGACTTTGGGAGAAAAAGGTAACTAAAGGAAAGAAACGAGAATGTGGGGAAAAGCTAGGAGTTAACCCTAGGGGGTTAACTAACTCAACAAAGAAATAGATTTGGAGTATAAAAGAAAGGAAGGGCGCACTTATCATTCATTATGTATTATTATTACATTTTTCATTTGGGCTCTTGAGCACAACAATTTTGAGGGTTTTGAGACTACAAACCCTAGATATCAACTTGGTGGTGAAAGATCCTATCTCTCTTGATCCAAGCTTGCTCTCGGGGATGCAATATTCCACCCAAACCATTCTACAGCAACTACAGGTACCATCAAGCAGTCAGGGAAGGAACATGGCGCAACCTTGGGGGTTTCCAACAAGGAGGGCACACCATTGAAGGAAGAAGAGTTTGATCCAAGAGAAAGAGTAGGTTTTTGGACTATTGGACATCCAGGTTTTCTCTATAGGGCCTCAACCATCATTCCTACCATATTTTGAGAGAGGTTTTCTTGCCATTTGATTTATTGGATCTTGACAAGAATTGGAGAGGAGGGTGCACTGTGGAAAGGTATTTAGCCAGTTTGGAGGAGAAAATATTCATTATTCAACTAGAGACTTCACCAGGGGGTTTGTCTTTCCCCGATGTGCATTTCTAGCAAATTTCATATCATTTGGAGGCTCCTAGTAGTGAGGTCGAATTATTGGATCTTTGCAGTCATTCAGGAGGGTGCACTGCAAAAAAAGGGTTTAGCCAGTTTGGAGGAGCAGATCTTCAGTATTCAGCAGGAGACTTCATCAGGGGAATTGTCTAGCCCCGATCTACATTTCCAGCAAGTTTCATAGCATTTGGAGGCTCCTAGCAAGGAGGCCGAATTATTGGGTCTTTGTAGTCTTCGAGGAGGGTGCATCTCAGTTTGGGGTTTCAGTATTTGGAGGAGCATATCTCTACCTTTCAATCTGAGACTTCAGGAGGGGGTTTGTCTTGCCCCGATCTACTATTCCATCCAGTTTCAGGGCCCTTGGAGGCTTCCAGTAGCAGGGCTGAATTATTGGGTTTATACAACCATCCAAAAGGGTGCCACTTAGCCAGCGGGGTTTGGATCTGAACCTTGGAGGGAAATAAGTTAATCGTGTATCTTGCTTCAGCTTATTATCTGTCCTTGGGAGGCTTATATCTTCAGTCTTGAGCATTTTGTAGAAGCTCTTATTCCAGTTGGAGGCTTTATTTGATATTCTTCCAAATCTGCAGATCTCTGTACCGGATTCTCTATAATATCCAAATAAAGGTCAGATCTGAGTTATTTGGTTCCATATTGGTGTCTCTTGTTATATCTTGTCTTTCTTCATGAAGCATCTTCAGATCCATGTCTACATGCTTTAATAATCAAACATATAAACCCTAATACACAACTTCATGAGAAACCCTGCAAACACGCATCCAAACAACAATAAATAGTGAATAGTTAGTGTTTCCAATGAAAAAATTGGCTTGGGAACATTACATATCGCTACATGCCCATGGACCTAATAGACTATCTCATGATGAGACCTCCTATCCACCAACTAGACCTTGAGTTTTATTTTATTTCTAGGTCCCTTTTTCTTGCTGAGAAGCTATTTATTGCTTTCTCGGGAATCCCTGGGCGAAGCATCTCAAGGTTTCATTTTGGCTTTTAACTTTTGCAGTTACTTTTACTGTCTGGGAATTTAGCCCCTTCTTCCCATAAGGAAAGGTACAACCCTTACTAGCTTGGAAAACACAATGCCCGAACCAATGTAGGGGAAAGATGAGAGGGATAATGATGAAAAGTGGTAAGTATGGAAGGAAAGGATGATGACCTTTCATAGACCCACCCAGTGGAAACTCATCCCTAAGGGAACCAACTTACTAGGGCACTCTGTCACCCCCCCTCAGGTATGGACAAGTTAAAGAGCATAATTTCCAAGCAAACGTCATGAAACAAAAGAGAATTTAATGCACATATTCAAATGTTTTGAGAATCATAGTGACACATACCATGATACCCGGACTCATTACCTCATGGAGCAAGACCCACTACTACTTCATAATCAAACCAATGGGATGGATGTTGTTGTTGTTGATAGATAGGAGGCTTTGAAGAAAAGATGGGCCCTCCAGGGCCAAGCTCAAGTCATATGGCTCTCAGTACTCCATGTCTAGGACCTGTGGGCCTTGAGACATAATCTCATTAGTTATCCCTAGGATAGGGGATAACATCTGGCTCCAACTCGGGGACATGTGTTCACCGTAGAGCGCATGAGAACCTCAACATCTCTGGCATGACTTGTGATCTGCTAGATCTCAACAAAAACGATTAGTAATCTTTTGGGGTGGTGATATCACCCCTGGCTCATATATAATACAATGAAATACAAGCAAGCAATCATATATACAAATGGAAATGAAATTACAACTACACTACTCTAGCATGATATGCAGATGGTATATACAATGAATGCAAATGCCTACCTACTTACCCATACTTACCTGTGAATTCAAGTCTTTCCCCCTTGATGGGGTTTGAGGAGGTGTCCACTAACCGGTAATGGACGTCTTCTTCCTTCTAATGTGGATAGATAGTAGGCATCATTGACCGACTTCATTTCGAATCTGAAAGGTCCAAGCCAAAACTGTACATTCCCTTAAACATTAATAGGCTCTCCCCTTTTTGTATCCCACATCCAGACTGTATATCCCTCTTGGTAATCCTTTGTTTTGAACTTGGTTGTTTCTTGTACAACCATAGTATATTGTTTTGAGGGAGGACGGTGGGGTTCTGCTGTGAATACTTCCTACTGGGTCGGTCTAATCAATATCTCGTCATCTCCTTTATTTAATAGCTTGACAGTCCCAACTTCTTTGTCTTTGTATTTGTCTAGGAGTTGATGGTATTCTTCCTTCTTTGGCCATTGTATTTTATCAAAATCTTCCTCTGAAGCGAAAGGTAAATTCTCAGGTGAAAATACAGGAAGGCTCTCCTTGATTAGATCATGTGTCTCGCTAGTTCTAACTGTTGATATTATGGTAGTTGCGGCAGGTATTTACCTCCATGTGTAAACCTGACGAGAATAGAATATTCTGGGAAGCAAGAAGAAACCCTAATTAATTGGTTAATAACCCTAGAAGACAAGTTGGCTCAAGAGAATGACTTGTATTAGGTTATTAGCCTTCAAGAGAAGAAGTCAGCTAAAGGAAGTGTTATATACTAAAGAATTAGTACCTAGAATGAGAAGTTGGCCCAGGCAGTCTGCCAGAAATAGTATAAATACAGGAGGCCAATCTTCATTCTGGTCAGTATTCTCAGAACTGCAGAAGCAACACTTGTGCACACTGCAGTTAGCCAGTTTGTGCGTAAGTTTGGAGGAGAGTTGTTGTTGCAGCTATTGCAGCTAGAAGATTTCGGTTTTGGCTTGGACTCTCTGATCAGCTCTTGTTGCTCTTGCTTGGTGCGCTATCCTTGGAGAAAGGTGTGTCACCTTTGTTTGGCTATCCAACCTAGGGTTTGCTTCCAAAATGATTCTCTGACAAGGTTAAGGTGCTCGGGGGTGGATTCGGCCTATGGTTGGGTGACAATAGTGATGTTGTCTATGGTTAATCGATCACATCCATTATATTCTAACAGGTTATGGGCCCACACCTCCTTCATTCAGTCTAACCACTGGAAGGGAGCATAGCAATAAGGATACTAAGCTCATTGAAGAACTGTTGTTAGGGTTTCTAGCAGGAGAAGTTACTAAAGCATTGTGGCTAGGGTTACTAGCAGGGGCAGTTGCAGAAACCCTAACCCTCTCATTAAGGCACCTTAATTGAATGGATTGACCTAATTTCCAAATAGACTAGTGCGCTCTAGCCTAGCGCATCTCCTGGTACTCTCACCAAGCTAAAACGTCAAGTTTAAGTTTTTGGTCAAATATAGGGTTGACCAAGTCAAAGAAAACATGACTTACTCTATGAAGTCAGAAAAAAAGTTAGAAGGGGATTCTAACTTCAGATCATGGAAGACAAGGATTGATCTCATCCTTGCCAAGAACAAAGTATTTGATATCGTGAAAGGAAAGATTGTGGAACCAGAGTTTGAAGAAGGAAAAGAGAAGGAACCACAGAACGTTGCAGTTATGGAGAAGTTCAAAAACAATGACATCAAAATCATGAGTATCATAGTGGATTCTATAAAAGACCACTTGATACCCTACATATCCCATCTTGATTTGTCTAAGAATATGTACGATGCCCTAACAAAGCTCTTCTTAGTCAGAAACATTGGACAAGTAATGAGTCTGAAGAATGAGCTCTGTGACATGAAGATGAATGATGATGATAGCATAGCATCATACTTTGTGAGAATATCTCAGTTGAGAGATCAACTACAAGCCATTGAAGAGATCATTTCATAGAAGGAACTGGTAAATATAGTACTCAACGATCTTCCCAAGACATGGGATGCATTTTCCGCAAGCATGAACACAAGGAAGGAGTATCCTACATTGAAGAACTTTGGACTTTTGTTCACAAGAAGAATCAAGGATTAGTGCAAAAGAGAAACCTCAAAATAAATACAATGATCAAGCCTTCACAACAAGATTCAAGAATTTCAGGAACAAAAGAAAGTTTGGCTCAAGGAAGAATCCAAATCAAGAGAAAGATATGTCAGAAATACAATGCTTCAACTGTCAAAAATATGGTCACTACAAGAATCATTGTCCCGAGCTAAAGAAAAGGAAGGAGACACATGAAGCATCAGTTGCCGAAGAAAAGGAACCTTCAAATAAGACTAATCAGGATGAAACAAACTTCTTCTTCTAAGACAAGGTAACAATACTCTTCATAGTTCTTGTACATACCATGTTTTCTGTTCATATCTTGCATGTCTATTTCTTAGAAGATAATATGTTCCAAGAAAAACTATACCTATCGAAGAACAACAAGATAAAGATTGCTATCAGTATGACTACAAGTCAGACAATACACATGAAAGGATGAAGTACATCAACAATCCCTGGTAACAATTCATGTGGAAGTTATTACATAAGTAACAGCTACAATATAAGTCGAAATCAGAATCAATCTTGAAGAAACCTAGAAGGAATAAGGACATAAAGAAGTCAACAATCAAGAGGAAATTGGAGAAAGACTTATGACTCTTTGCAGAAGGCAATAAGGATGCATACGGAAGCGTGGACTCTGTTAGATGAAGGGAGTCGATTATATATTTCCAAAAGAAGAGCATGCATTCACACATGAAGCAAGGATTAGGAGGGATCTAATCCTATGATCCATTGAAGATGATGAAGTATATATCCATGGTAGCAGCCATGAAAAGAAGTACGTGTTCAATTTGACTTTAGAAGAAGCCTTCTTCAAAAAGAAGCCTAAAAGTATCCATGATTGTCCATCCACATCCATGATCCTATGATGAAAGAAAGAAGTTGGAATCTTCAGGGCATGGAATCTATAGAAAACTCCATGGACCCAAGAGCTAAAGAGAAACATGAGGAAGAACATGAAGATTCCAAGAAAGAAAGAAAATCCAAAACAACCAGTCATTGTATCAACAATCACAAGACTACCAGCCTGATATGAACTCACTAAAAGAAATCAAGTAGAGGAAATGAAAGTTGTGATGAATAACAGTGTATGGAAGACTTATGAATGTAAGCATTGCGAAGATCCAGAACTAGAGGTTCTCCCATATGGAGGGAGAAGACTATGATGATTGCTTGTTCCAGTAAACCAGACATAACCTCTACATGCGCCATTATATCCTCTGCAATATCCATGGGTTGGAGTTTACATCATATGAATGCAAAGACTATTCTCCAGAATGATTGAACAAAGAGCGTATGTAGAGCAACCTCGAGGCTTTGAGGTATACTAGAAAGAGACCCTTGTATGCAGATGGAAGAAGATTTTGTATGGATTCAAACAACTTGGTGCGAAGCCTCTCATGCACAACAGAAGCGTGGTGAAAACCTTCTATGATAAAAATCAGAATGGTTACTCAGAAGTCCAGGATGATGGATTGCTAATCCATGACAAACTCTCATGATGACATAAGAAGTGCTACATGGATATGTTCCAGTTTGAGACTTGCCACGATGTTATGAGCTAGCAGGAAACAAAAGAGTTGAATCCAACTATGATATACTATAATGATCAAAGATATATGAAGCCTTTAGAAAACCAGTGTTCCAGAAAGACCGAAGTACATTGAGATCAAGCATTACATTCTCTGTGATGAAGTCCAGAAAAGAGAAAGTGGTTCTCCAATATATATCTCCACAGATGAGCAGATACGCCGACATTTTGGTAAATCCTCTGTCCAAGATGAAAGAGTTTTGCGTACTCAAGTTGGAGCTCATGGAGACGACTTCCTTATTGAAAAAGGAAGAAATGACTCCCAGGTTGGGAGGGAGCATTGATGTGTTATTGATTTATGGACAGTCATTTTTCAAGTTTGAAAAATGGTCCAAGATGAGCAGTTCCTTTCCAGCTCGGAAAGTGGTTTGAGATTTCTGACGAACAGGTATTTTCCAGTTAGGAAAATATCCAACACAGTGCCACCACAAGACAGTATGTATTCCACACAATTTGTAAGAGATTTTGTTCCCTTCATTCACATACTTGCATTTTATAACAATTTACTAACAATACCCATTTCCAATCTGCAAACTATCAAAATTAACCACTGCCCATGCATTTCTTCAATCCATAATAATGCTTCAAAAGTCATGTTTCAAATTAACAATGAAGTCACTATCACTGCAATCAGGCCTATCATTTAAATGCAATGATATTCGTTAAACATGTATAGGCAGCAACCAAAATAATCAAGACCAAATTTCCATGCTCGAAATGACAATTAATCATACAACCAACAACCACCATTTAGACATAAGCTATGCACAGGGTGATTTTCCCAGGCAATGTAGTTCTACCATTGTAAAAAAAAACAATTCAATGTGACTTAAAAGCTAGGCCACCTATCTAACACGATTGTCATCAACAACATGCTTGTTTTAACAAGTGATCGATTGCAATAAATAAACATGCTTAAAAATTTTGTGGGTGCCTCTGAGTGTGAAAACCAAGCTATCCATACTACACACAGTGTGCAGCTAACAAAAATCCACGGTGCAACATTTCCACTTAACACAACAAACACATAGTCACAATAATAACTCAACATATCGTGTTGAGCTATCAATTTAATATAAGATTTCTTCGATTTAGTCATGCCGCGATCGACCATGTTGTGTACACTCAGGCTTATAAAATCAACAAACACAAAGATGCAGTGGATATACTTTCTAAAGTCATCCAGTTCATTAGTCATTCGGCCCCAAAGAAAACCATAGTTACCGTGACCATCATCTATTTTGCAACCACACAACGCGACATGAGAAACGTCAAGCATTTTCACCAATGATAGCTAAACATTCAAATAATCATCAGTGAAAAAACCAGCGACTGTGTATCTACCAAACAACTCGTCATTGTCTTAAAAAAATCAACAACCTAACAAGTTGTAGCAATGACGCATACCCACGCATCCAATCGAATTGGGACAGAGGCCCTTTCTGTTGATTAAGGTTGGTTATCATTGATGTCAACCCTTGAAGAAATACCCGTAGCACAAAGGTTTGGGTAATGGACCCAATAGTGTTTAATGTAAATATGACTCATTATTGTTTTGTCATGTGATCATTTAGATTTCTATGGTGAGAGATTTGTTTAGAAATTGTCGGAAGAACCACAGTGTTTTTGAAAGCTTGTCGACGTTTCGGATCCACAACAGGATCCATCTTCAGGACAAAAAAGCCTGAGGAAAAATAAGAGAGGAACCCTAATAAATAATGATTGATAAGAAGTAAATATGGATGAACTCCAAAGTGGTCCCCTTATGGTGAAAGCCCTCACAGGAAGACGCTTTGTGGAGTAAGAGAACCCATGCTTAATTGTGGAATAATGAGATGAAGGAAAGTGAATTTGTCAGGGAAA
>SNQJ01S0033289.1:96178-115972 GCA_010110895.2 Picea sitchensis
CACTTGTTTATGGTACAGGTTGATTACAGGTTGGTGCATGGTTGATGCACTTGTTTATGGTACAGGTTGATTACAGGTTAAGGTACAGGTTGATGCATGGTTCAGATTTATTGGTACAGGTTTACAGCGGTATATCTCACAGTGATAGTGTGATAGTGGTTCCATCATTCTACTTCTACTTCAGGGTGGCAGGACGGTGCAAGGACAGGTGGTTGTAGCCACCTTTCGGTTGTAGTCGGAGAACATTGGGGGTTGTAGCCTCCTTCTGGTTGTAGCCAGAGATTTGGGGAGTTGGAGCTTCCCTCAGGTTGTAGCCTGAGAAACTAGGGGGTTGGAGCCTTCTTCCAATTGTAACTGGAAAACAAAGGAAGTTGGTGCTTCCAATGAATGTAATTCTTCAAGACATATAAGAAAAAACATTTCGTGGTTTTCTCCCGATTTGGGTTTCCACGTAAAACATTGGTGTACGATGTATGTGTGTGATTGTTTATTTATTACTGCTCATTATTGGATAATAATTCTACACCGATATAACATTTGAAGAAAAATGATTATAATTACGTTATTACTAATTCACCCCCCCTCTTAGTAATCCAACACTTTCCATTGACAACACTAAGCTATCGACATAAGGAGAGTAATTGGGTGCTTTGAGAGTGTAATTGGTAACGTAGGGTTTACCACTATTATAACCAAGCCAGTGACTATATACCAACCAACACGGCTGTCATACGACCAAATGGGCGAGCCTGTTCTCAAAATCGTCGACAATTATACAACCATCCAATCAAAAACTGAGTCGTAAACAACAGGCCAAGCTGGTCCTCTTAAAAAATTTCCAGAGTGGAGGGCCAAGGTTGTTTCGTAGTCAACATGGGGAGAGCAGAGCCACTCTTTGTAATGGAAAAACCTCCAAGGCCACGGTGTATACAGGACGAACCACGAATCGTTTGTGGTCAGGCACAAATCTATGACAATGGCCATAACTGAAAAGTAGAGCTCTAGTCTGCCTTGGAAAATGTTATTTAACACACACAAGGTATAACCCTCGTGCTCTTCGGTCAACAATCACAGCACAGAGGTGAAGAAAGGGCTGAGGAAGAACAAGAACCTCATTTTGTGACCCCTGGTGGTGAAATCAACTTACTAACGCAGAAAACCTTCGACCATTAAACCCATGAAACCCAGAGACTGGATTAGTGACAATGCGTGAAGATAGCTACCCACCCAAGACTAAACAAAAACCCTCCAACCAAACAACAATGATAACAAAGAACTATCACCCAAGAAGACCAATAAACTCGACGAACTCAAAATTGTTACAGGAGAACCATTCACTCTTCATTTCCAGAACCCAAATTTCACACAGTTGCAACACTTAGGAAAACACAAACCCATACACATGAGCCAGTAATTATTCCATAACTAGAGAAAAATCACGAATGGCCAAAAAATACATACATGTAATTGAATTCCTTAAAACGAGAGTTGGTCGAGCGGTTCCTCCCTGCTAAAATTTCGGAGCATAACCACAACAGCAAGATCAAACAATATCTCGACTAGGGTGGCGACCAACGGGAAGAGTAAAAGTGGTGTGTAGTAAATGGACGTCGCCTCCACCCATATCTCATTAACTCAACAGTACATGCCAAAAACTTCTCCATTAACATGATTAATCAAACATGTATCGAAACCATCACCACATTAAAAGCCAGTAGCGTGATCACCATATCCCATTTCACATCATATAACTCAAACAAAATGACATAACCATCAACGTTCACCACCTTGTCAAATGAGCCACCGATGTTCAATCTATCCAAATATACCATGTGTGGATCGGCCACACAATTCAATTAAACACTAATACTATCACCTTGCCAAGTGTGCCACCAACATTTCACACCATATGCATATTAAACATGTAATCCAATCACAATTTCATAACCATCTACTTGCTAGCTAGGGCTTAACAATAATCATCAAGTATTTTCATGCATGTAGTATAGTTAGGATAGATTTTAAATCTTCCTCTTGCAATTGTTTCTCACTTCCTTTAAGTTATTCACATGTGATATTGCAAAACTAGGTCCCCTTCCTTTGCATTTTCTCTAGTATTTTCCTCTCTAAAAACTGCGCTTCATGTAATTTTACTAATATGTTTGTTATGCAGGTGTAATAAGAACAGACATCAATGACATTAATGAATAGCATAGGTTGTAGTAACATAAGGAATCAACCCTTCATAAGCTCAATTTATAACCAATAACCACAAGATCTTCATCAACCATATGAGTCGTGCCGCACATCATCTCAACATCAAAATGAACAAATATGCTCTCCAATAGTTCAAGGGGTCCAACCTACTAGTATTATTTAGTCTTTATAATAATAGGTTTTAGCAATACTTTGTGTGCAAAACTTCGTTGACAATTTCAATCGTCAACAAACTGGCGACTCCACAGGGAAATTTGTTTTTAACAGATTTAGAACTCAGGATTCATGGTTTCGTGGACCAAAACAGCAGGTCAAGAAGACATAACTCGGATGATTATGCAACAGGGGGAAGTGAGCGGATTTAAAGGAAAGATGACCGGGAATTTTGGAATAATTCATGAAAAGTGTTAAGTATGAGGGGTTTTACCATTGTATGCATAATCATCTGACTAGAATTTTCTCTCTAACTTTTAGGAGGAAAATTTTTTAAACTTGCTCTTAAAATCTCGATGGGTGAAGAAATGGCAAGAAGAAGTGGGAGATAGCCAACTCTTTACAGGACAACAGCGGAAAAAATGTAACAATTTCAAGGGTCCTTCAGAGAAGCATCATAACATCTGTGTAAGCTTGATTGTTATTAACTAACAATGCTTTGCAGGAGTGTCATTGTGGAAAAATTGATCCAACATCATATTTGACCAAATTAATTAAAAGATAAGAAGAAACCAAAACATGATAGAAGTAAAATGCAGAACTAAACAACAACAATAAAAGACAGAAATGAAGTGCAGCAGGGAAAAAAAAAAAAAACTTAGCTTGGAAAGAAGAAATCAAAGTATTGTGAAGCAAAGAAAATAAGCACAAAAATTGAAAGCATAGCTAGGCTACTAGTATACAGCAAAATCCAGACAGCATTAGAACTTTTCATGTTGGTTCCTCGCAATATTTCAAGCGAGGAATGCTAGTGTTGTAGGGAAACAATTGCTCCTGTAAATCTTTTGAGATATAAGAATTAGTATCCAAGATAAAAGCAATTTGGAAAGGACCGGTCACCTGTAAATCTGATGTAATAATCATTCCCTTGACACGCACAGTTAGCTCATCAAGATAGAGATGGAGATTGACCAATTCATTGAGAGTCATGTGCATATTTTTTTTTAAAGCAGTACCTGTATCAAGTAAGCTAAAAAGCCGGCATTTGTGAGTCATGGTATCACAATTAGTAATGAATGTGGTTTTGTGAACATTTTCCCCTTGTAAATGTGTTGAACCTGCACAGAATAGATCTAGCTAAACAATAATACACACATTTGCAGAGATAATTGGAGAAAGAAGAAGAAGGAGAGAAAGAATGGAAGAATTCTCATTAACCGTCTTCCACACTCAAAGAGTGAATAATTCACAATAGATATAGGATACATGAGTAACTAATGAGCCATAGTGGTGGTCTAGATTGATATGGACACACACCAGCAGTTACAAGAGTAAACTGCCACCTAGTCTAGTCTCTCAGGCAGTTACGGGAGTGAACTGCCACTTAGCTGAGTTAACTAGCCAACTAGTCTTCAGTTAACTAACTGAACAAAGAGTAGTGAGTTGGTGATGATCCTAATGTTGCATGGTGACAAAACCAATGCAACATCTAAACTCAACTCAACTAGTCAAACTAAATTGTCAACTGAAAGAGAATATTCTCTAGGTGGAATATTCTCCCCTGAAATATAGGAGACTGGATAATGACTAATTATGACTAATAAACAAGGAATAACCTTAGGAAAAATAAATCCTAGGTGTGTGTGAAGTAACTCCAACACCCCCCCTGAACATCACTATGGTGAAAATAAAGAATGGGTCCCGGCTACGAGGCCATGTTAGGTACCCAAATACAAAAGATACACTGAACTAAACGAGGAAAGAGGGAAAACATCATGGGAACAAAACCCCCCCTCAAATTACAATGCATAAAATAAAAAATGATAAGGAACAAAAGGCAGTTGCTAAGCAACCATGTCCTTGACTCCAAGAAGACCTCGCAACTGTGCAAGTTTGTGCTCTTTGAATATTTTGTTGAAGATGTAGATGTCTGCACAGATCTGATGAAGTATATGCATCATTGATATTTCCACACATATCCACTTTATCTTCTTGTAATGAATAATATCCAAATAAATTTTGGATGAAATTTTGAAAACCCTGCGGCCATTTCTAGAAAAATGCTGAAATTTTCTTGATTTTGAAATGATCATAACTTCACTTTTCGGACTCCGTTTCGGACGATTTGTTTTTTGAAATCGGATATTTTCTCGAGAGGAATTCAAATATCCAATTTATTTCTGCAATTTTTTCTCAGAAAATATCAAAATGGTGTCTGATGTGCACGGCTCCTTTTTTGACACCTGAGATGCATGCATTGTGCATGAAAAAGTATTTGCATGTGACTCCTGAGATGCATGCCATATAACTTCCACATGAATTTCAAAAAACAAACCTGAAATGGAGTAGACATCATCTTCAATTAATGGAATACAATTTTTTGTAGATAGTTGTGTAGAAGGCTCTTCAAACTGAAATGATTTATCTTCCAATGGCTTTTCTACATTCTCTATCTTGTCAACATTTTGCATGGATTCTTCCTTATTCCCAAATAAAACCTCCAACCTGCTCCATAAATCATTTGGAGTGAATTCTTGTGAGTCATTATATACTTGATGGAGAATTTCGGGTGAAATAAAATAGAGGATACATCCTATGGCCATATCTTGTCTATTGAGAAAGTCATTTTTCCCATCGACAGAATCAGGCTCTACTTCCATTGCCATAGTTATTTGGTACAAGCCTTTGCATCTGAGCATAAGCAGAATTGTTGGCTTCCATTCCAAATAGTTATGAGCCATGAGAAGTATTTCTGGTGAATAACCCATCTTTTTGTTGTCTTCAATCTTTTGTACCTGCAAAAACATTTTGGTGTTGCTTTTGCTTAGCAGTTCGTCGGCTTTAATACCATGTAAATGTTTTGAACCTGCATAGAATAGATCTAGCTAAACAATAATACACACATTTGCAGAGAAAATTGGAGAAAGAAGAAGGAGAGAAAGAATGGAAGAATTCTCATTAACCGTTTTCCACACTCAAAGAGTGAATAATTTACAATAGATATAGGATACATGAGTAACTAATGAGCCATAGTGGTTGTCTAGATTGATCTGGACACACACTAGCAGTTACAAGAGTAAATTGTCACCTAGTCTAGTCTCTCAGGCAGTTACAGGAGTGAACTTCCACCTAGCTGAGTTAACTAGTCAACTAGTCTTCAGTTAATCGATTGAACAAAGAGTAGTGAGTTGGTGATGATCCCAATGTTGCATGGTGACAAAACCAATGCAACATCTAAACTCAACTCAGCTAGTCAAACTAAAGTGTCAACTGAAAGAGAATATTCTCCAGGTGGAATATTCTCCCCGAAAATATAGGAGACTGGATAATGACTAATTATGACTAATAAACAAGGAATAACCTTAAGAAAAATAAATCCTAGGTATGTGTGAAGTAACTCCAACACCCCTTTTACTTTGATTTTATTGTAACAAAACAAACTGTCAAGTGAGGGTCTTAATTGTGACTCTACAACCTGTTGCAAAAACATTTCAATATTGAGAGGGGAAAAGGGATTTCTCATAATCGTTTGCCTGAAATTTTGAAGACTAATGCAAGTTCTGATATTACCAGTGGTCCCCGGGGCTGATTTCCAAATTGAGACCCATTCAGGGTGGGCTAAAAAAAACATTCAAGCCCTTAAGAAATCTCTCAAATCCCTTCGAAAGGGTGCTTCTGGTGCAGAGTTAACAAATTCTTGTTTTTGCCTAGCTAGTTTCATGATATGTTGAACAAGAACATGATCAAAAACACGAAGATACTCATAATACCAAGAAAAAACGTTTTGAGATTCACCAAGTAGTCTGGTGGACCTCATCTCTTATTTACCAAAACATTGGACCTTTATTTTAACATTGGTTGAAGGTTCAAATGTCCTAATGTTCAGGAGGATGGTTTCAATCACCTTCTTCTGTAACTCCTCTTTTTTTTGTTTTTCTTTATTGCCTACAACACTCAAAGAAAACGAACTCTCAAGAAGATTCAAGCCCTCTGGAATCCTATTATTTTCTATATATATAATCTCCTCGGGCTTGAGAGGTTCATTTTGAATGACAGCACAAATGCTCTCATTGTTAGGGATGACCTTCCAGAATTCTTCATTTTCAGAAATGTATGGACGATGCAGAGATTGGAAAGCACAATCGGGCCAGCGAGGCAAGAGTTGTTGAGTAGGAGAGGTTGCAAAGACAGCTAACTAATCATCTATTTAATTCAACTCCTTCTTAACATGAGTGATTTTGAAAGATAGAAGGTTCAAGACAATTTCCCAAACAGTTTGGGAGTATTGTTCCATCAATGTGTCGCTAGGAGAGCATGTCTTACATATCAGGTTCACAACAAGCTCAGAATTTCCGAAAACTGAAAGGTGACCACAACCAAGTTAAGGGCGTTCTCAATGCCTAACAACAAAGCTTCGAATTCAGCAGCATTTTTTGAACAAGCAAACTCCAACCTGTATGACAGATTATGAATTTTTCCTGCAGGGGAAACCAAGATAATACCAGCCGCGTTACCTTCATTAGAGTGTGAACCATCAAAGTGCATACGCCATAATTCATCATTTGAATCAATTCCTTCTAAAGGAATATTATCCTCTTTAGCTAAGATGGAATACACTCCTATGTCTTCTTCGATATAGTTTACGCTAGATTGCAGAACACTCTATATGTAGGGTGAAATTCTTCCTTCTCTAAGGACTAATATTCTTACCATTCTGAGGAACGGATAAATGTGTCCCGTCGAATGAGAGGTATCCAACTGTTAGGGATTTCCAATCTCTCCCCAAGATAATTGAATAATTTCTCACAGGCATATCAATCACCTAAATGTTGAGGGTTGTCCTTATCTCAGGATGAGCGCATAAAACCAAGGTTACATCTTTAATCTCACCTATGGTTGTTTGTTGTAGACTATTATAGGAGAGCATGCTTCTGGCATTTTCGTTTGTATATGACAAACCTATATCTTCCATAATAATCTTCGACATGACACTTGGGCTTGAACCACCATCAATGAGTCAACAATGGGCAATATTATCCATGATCTTTGCGGAAATATAAAAAGGGGGCGGTTTTACAGGGTATCTAAAGTTATATACACCTACTTTATTTACAGAATAATCCTCTTCGTCTACCTCTTTGGAAAGATTGGCTACAATGGAAGCTTTTCCTTCCATGAATTGTTTCAGATGCATCTGTTGTTCAGGGACGGCAACGACATAGGATTTGTTCCTAGTGTTAATAACCATGACATCCTTTGGCTCTACAAAGTCTAGGACAACAATAGCAGCTTCTGGTATTTTACCAAAGATCTTATCTCGGGCACTCTTTTTTACCTCACTTGTGGTTTCTTGATGGTTCTCCTCACAAAATTTACACCAACTCCGAGGCAGGATAGCCTTAGGCTAAAAATTGTTTTCAACCGGATTTCTAAAAGAGGGTGCAGAAGAGGATGAAGCTCTAGGGGTGAGAAGGGATATAGTACCCTTCCTCTCAAATGCTATCATACGATTGTTCATATCTTGTACTATTTGTAAGAGAGCGGACATATTTGTCTGTCTTATTGATTCTCCCTAGGGTAAACCTGTTCATTCAAGTTGTTCTTCATACTCTAAGCAACTATGCAGGGTGGAACCGAGATTATCGATGGATTTTTCCTCGAGCCTATGACGGTAAGGAAAAGGCAATGCATTGTAGTAATGCATGAAAGCAGCTTGGTTCTGAGGGTGGATAAGTTCGAGTATTTTATTGTACAACTTGGTGAAATGCAAGTTGAAATACTTGATGGTTTCACCTTCCTTGTAGGTAACATTATTGTATTCCCTTAAATTCTCAGTTGGGATTTTAGATTTCCCGTAAGTTGATCTGAACTAGTAGATTAATTCTTCCGAAGTAGACAGAATAGGAGGAAGGTCAAAGAAGTCGGTTTCAGCCTTTCCTTCCAAGGAATTGACGAATAGGCGCATGCAAGTATCGTTGTTGTTGGCCCCTATATTGTGACGAGCATTATAAAATGCCACCAGATGTTCATTGGTACTGACAGTGTTATTCCCCGAAAACTTAGGCAGGTGCTCTTTAAACTTTGGAAGTGGATGAGTAGCAGGTGCTAGGTTAAGAGGAGAGGACACATGCCACGGTGTGGTTGTGGCATCTTCTTCGAAATGAAAAATCCCATACTTTTTGATGACTTTGGAGGGGTTTGTGGTAGATTGGACAGGGATATGGTGGTTGTATAAGCTACCAATCACTGATGACGATGAAAATTGAGAAGATGGATCACTTCCAGTGCCACCAGAGCCACCACTATATGTCATCTTGTGGATGATAGATGAGGGAAAGAAAGATGAGTTGGATGAATCAGATAAAGTTCTCCTTAGAGCACTTTGTTGGGAAGACAACACAACGTTTCTTCTTCCTATTTCAGCAATAGGATTGATTTCAGGTGACAAGCCTCTTCTTCTTCTAGAAGCACGAGAATCTAAGGACATGAAAGAAAGGCCAAAACTGAAGAAACAAAAGGTTATTGTTGATTTCTAGGTTGCCTACGTCTAGCTTCCAATTGTTCTTGAACATTAATATCTTGTTCGATTGTTGTCCAAGAATGGTTAAGCTCAGCACGGGTCCTGGCAGTGTCTAAAATAGTATGAAATAAGTTCAAAGCAATGTTGGTCTGGTCTTGGAAGTCGGGTTCAAGGTTGGGCTTCCTTGCAACAGGAACAGTCATGAATAGAAAAAACAGGCAAAGAATCAATGACAGAAAAGAAAGATGTATCGATGAAAATTGAGCATAAAAATTAACCAGAGAGATATCGAAGATCTCCCCAGTATGGTCGCCAAATAAATGTTGAGGAAAAGATATGAATTGATCTTACTCAAGCATTTTCAGACTTTACTTGGCTAAAGCAAAGTAGACGGGAATATCACCCTAAGTTTATAGCCAACAAAAATAACAACTTAACTCACAAGTATTAATTATGAGTGCTTAAGCTAGTCTTTTATCAACAAAAAACTTGTTGGAAATTCACTTTTTATGTGATTTTCCGAATATAACAGTTGCTAAAATAAATGTAAGAACAGAATTAGAGACACCAAGATGATAATCAAGATAGATGAGACATAAAGCAATCCTTTATTTCATTCCAATTCCCCAAAGAGTCATTTTCTTTACAAAATCTCATACAGAAATCTTGGACCAAAGTCAAACTTAGACATCCCCAATGGAACATACAAAAGCACCTCTGACAGAAAACCAAAACTTAACTCTAAAAGCTAGATCAGGTTGCCACAGATTGTTGCCCACTCGACTCTACATAATAGCCTTTATCAGTAATGAAAATTAATTCACAAACAAACAAGTCTACACAGACTATCAAAGATAGATCAACACCTTTGAAGAACAAGTGTCTAAATGATTTGATTCAACCCTAAATATTGTTGTCTACAATAAGACCCTGCTATCATAAAAGAGAATTAGGTTGTGATGAATATATGAATATATGAATGAATGAAAACTGAACTATCTCAACATAAACTCAAAGATAAAACCGTAGCATGCTTATGCTTCTATCCTCCCTTTCTTTTTCTTTTAACAAGTCATAATTGGTTGAAGTAGTTAAACCAATTCATTAGTTAAGTTAATTAAAAGACTCAACTAACTTTAGTTAGGGGGAAAGGTAAGAATCATAATAAGGGTCATAAATAAATAATAACTAGTAGGTGGGACCCCTTGTGACTCCCTTTAGTTCATAATAATCATAACAATCATAACATAACCATTAGTTAATAAAAACACACCTCCTTGTGTCTCCTATCAACATATTTACTTTTGGCAATTTTATCTCATGAAATTTGAAATTATTTCAAAAATAATACTCATATATCCAAAATAAAACATGTTGTTCAAAGATCCATAAAGTCAATTGTTATAAAACAATAGATAACATAAAACTCAAAAGCCATATTTCCCAGTCTGTGATGCAACCTCTCCTTGGTTTCTGTTGTCACCTCTTGATTTTCCTGAATTTTCCTTAGGATGTGCAGAGCCTTTAGGCTTAATCTCGTTGATCATGTGGGAACAATCGTCCCTCAAATGCATCAGGGAAGACACGGATTTGTCAGAGTCATTGGAGGGTGAGGAAGGGGCAGCAATGGATTTTCCTTTATCAAACTCATGGTGGGATTTAGTCTTCAATCTCTTGCTAGCATGGGAGGATTTCACTGGCGAGTGGTTAGGGGCAGCTTGGGCAATGGGGTTAACCGACAGAGGAGGAGACAAAGACAAGTTGGGTCGGCGACGATGTTGGGAGACTGTCGGGTGGACAATCTCCTTCCATCCATCATTTTTAGGGACCTCGGGTTGTAATGAGACATGAGGAGGTACAAGGATATCGAGTGCCTGCGAGGCTTGGAAGGGAGGCATTTCAGGCCTAGGTTGGACTATTCTCTACCCAATCCAATTGAAGAATCGGGCATGAAACAATTGGCCAAGATCTTGTGAATCAACGTCAAAATGTATGGAGAACCTATGCCTTCTTGGGCCTCGGTTCCAATTACCTCTACCTCTGTTTTCTCGTCCATGGCTTCCTCGACTGAAAAAACTCATCCTGCATGCGTGATCGATTAGAAAATAGTCTTTTAAATATCCATACATGACAACTCTTAAAAATATGAAATAGATTTGGCCCAGAATGTATCAGACTCATGCAATCCAATCCATACAAATTGTTTTACTGTTAATCAACGAGAAGGGAGGTGAAACAGGGTTCTGGGATATGTGAGGGGTTTGTATTGAGAGAAAATATGGTATAATGAAAGGGGAGAAGCATGGTCACTGCTCAATGACAACAAAAATCAACTTTAAAGAAAACCAATAAAACCTCACTGCAATCCACACAAGACACTGCCACTTCATCCATTTTAACACATAAATTCTCTTGATTATAATCAATCTCACAACAGGGAGTGAAAACAAAACATGGGAGGTGACGGGGTTTGTAATTATAGGAAAGTGAAATAATGGAATGGAAGAAGGATGATTATTGTTCATGAAATTAATTCAATGATCCATAACACATTCTGCAAAAGGAGATGCATCAACCATCAATCATTTGACCAAATAATAATTTATGTGCATTTAACTAGTTCATTGTTCATAATAAAATATCAAACACAGTGCCACCACAAGACAGTATGTATTCCACACAATTTGTAAGAGATTTTGTTCCCTTCATTCACATACTTGCATTTTATAACAATTTACGAACAGTACCCATTTCCAATCTGCAAACTATCAAAATCAACCACTGCCCATGCATTTCTTCAATCCACAATAATGCTTCAAAAGTCATGTTTCAAATTAACAATGAAGCCACTATCACTGCAATTGGGTCTATCATTTAAATGCAATCATATTTGTTAAACATGTATAGGCAGTAACCAAAATAATCAAGACCAAATCGCCACGCCCGGAATGACAATTAATCATACAACCAACAGCCACCATTTAGACACAACCTATGCACAGGGTAATTTGCCCAGGCAATGTAGTTCTGCCACTGTAAAAAAATAAAAATCAATGTGACTTAAAAGCTAGGCCACCTATCCAATGCGATTTTCATCAACAACATGCTTGTTTTAACAAGTGATCGATTACAATAAATAAACATGCTTAAAACTTCTGTGGGTGCCCCTGAGTGTGAAAAGCAAGTTATCCATACTACACAGTGCACAGCTAACAAACCTCCACGGTGCAACATTTCCACTTAACACAACAAACACACAGTCATTATAATAACTCAACATATCATGTTGTGCTATCGATTTAATATAAGATTGCTTTGATTTAGTCACACTGTGATTGACCATGTTGTGTACACTCAGGCTTATTCAATCAACAAACACAAATATGCAGTGGATATACTTTCTTCGGTCATCCATTTCAGTAGTCATTCGGCCCCAAATAAAACCATAGTTACTGTGACCATCATCTATTTTGCAACCACACAATGCGACATGAGAAACGTCAAGCATTTTCACCAATGATAGCTAAACATTCAAATAATCATCAGTGCAAAAACCAGTGACTGTGTATCTACCAAACAACTCGTCATTGTCTTAAAAAAATCAACAACCTAACAAGTTGTAGCAATGACGCATACCCACGCATCCAATCGAATCAGGGCAGAGACCCTTTCCATTAACAACACTGAGCTATCGAAATAAGGAGAGTCACTGGGTGCTTTGAAAGTGTAACTGGTAATGTAGGGTTTACCACTATTATAACCAATCTAGTGACTATATACCAACCAACACGACTGTCATACGACCAAATGGCCGAGCCTGTTCTCAAAATTGTCGACAATTATACAACCATCCAATAAAAAACCGAGTCGTAAACGACAGGCCAGGCTAGTCCTCTTAAACAATTTCCAGAGTGGAGGGCCAAGTTTGTTTCGTAGTCAATATGGGGAGAGCAGAGCCACTCTTTGTAATGGAAAAACCTCCAAGGACATGGTGTATATAGGACGAACCACGACGCGTTCGTGGTCGGGCACAAATCTATGACAAGGGCCATAACTGAAAAGTAGGGCTCTAGTCTGGCCTGGCAAAGCTTATTTAACGCACGCAGGGTATAACCCTCGTGCTCTTCCGTCAACAATCACATCACAGAGGTTAATGCATGGCCAAGGAAGAATAGGAACCTCATTTTGTGGCCCCTGGTGGTGCAATCAACCAATGCCGAAGTGAACAAAACATACTGACACAGAAAACCTCCAACCATTAAACCCATGAAATCCATAGACTGGATTAGTGATAGTGCGTGAATATAGATATCCACCCAAGACTAAACAAAAACCCTCCAACCAAACAACAATGATAACAAAGAACTATCACCCAGGAAGACCAATAACCTCGACGAACTCAAAATTGTTATAGGAAGAACCATTCACTCTTCATTTCCATAACCCAAATTTCACACAGTTGCAACACTTAGGAAAACACAAACCCATACACATGAGCCAGTGATCATTCCATAACCAGAGCAAAATCACGAATGGCCAAAAAATACATACTTGTAATCGAATTCCTTAAAACGAGAGTTGGACAAGCGTTCCTCCCTGCTAAAATTTTGGAGCATAACCATCGCAGCAAGATCGAACAATATCCCGACTAGGGTGGTGGCCAACGGGAAGAGTAAAGGTGACGTGCAGTAAATGAACATCGCCTCCACCCATATTTCATTAACTCAACAGTACATGCCAACAAATTCTCCATTAACACAATTAATCAAACATGTATCAAAACCATCACCACATTAAAATCCAGTAGCGCGATCACTATATCCCATTTCACATCATATAACTCAAACAAAATCACATAACCATCAACGTTCACCACCTTGTCAAATGAGCCACCGATGTTCAATCTATCCAAATATACCATATGTGGATCGGCCACATAATTCAATTAACCATTGCATAACCATTAATACTATCACCTTGCCAAGTGTGACACCAACATTTCACACCATATGCATATTAAACATGTAATCCAATCACAATTTCATAACCATCTACTTGCTAGCTAGGGCTTAACAATAATCATCAAGTATTTTCATGCATATCATATACATAAAGGTTCACTAACCTTGGTATTGCGTGCACTTTAGTTACTATGTGTGGTATCCGTTGTCCTCAAGGTTGTGTGCACTTTAGTTATTGTGTGCGGTATCTGTTGTCTTCAAGGTTGCACGCACTTTAGTTACTGCGCGTGGTATCTTGCGATGTGCATATTACATCATTTTACTACGCAGTTCATGTGCGCACTATGCCACATGATGTGTATTAACAAATGAGGTCAAAACAGCTCACCAACTTAAGTATGTTTATATTACATTTACAATTGGGTTTGGTCGAGGGATATTACAATCCCCTTCCCTTATTTATGCACTGTCCTCAGTGCATCATACACCCATATATATCAGATTTTTCAAAAATATTCAAAAAGATGTGGGTATTTTGTCTGCATTGCATCTTCATGCTCCCAAGTAGCATCCTCAGGGCCATACTAGGTCCATTGAACCTTTACAATCCCTATGGCTTGGTTCTAGAGTTGTTTGACTTTCCGGTCCAAAATGCGCACTGGATGCACTTGAAAAGCGCCTTCTTGCTCCACCTGAATCACATTCCAATCAATAACATTATTAGCATCGGGTATATATTTCTTTATCAATGATATATGGAAGACATTGTGAACAGACATGGATGCAGGCAATGCAATCATATAAGCAACTGGACCAATCCTCTCTAGGATTTCAAATGGTCCACAAAATATGGCTGCTAACTTGGTGTAGCTTTCCAGCTTCATGGAACTCCTGTTAGCTTTCACTTTCAGGAAAACATGATCACCCACTTTGAATTCTCCGTGGATTCTGTTTTTATCAGCATAACTTTTCTGTCTGTCTTGGGCAGCTTTCAAATTCTGCTTAATTTTTAACATTTGGTCCTCCATCTCCTTGAGCAACTATGGCCTGACTACTATTCTATCAGTTGGGTTATCCCAGCTTACTGGAGTATTACACCTTCTACCGTAAAGTGATTCAAATGGGCTCATCTTCACTGATGCCTGATACCCATTATTGTAAGCGAATTCTACCAAGTGTAGGTAGTATTCCCATTTCGATGGTTTGTCCATCACATGCATTCTCAACATATCTTCTATCACCATGTTCACTCTTTTTGTCTGTCCATCAGACTCGGGATGATAAGTTGTACTAAAGTTCAGATTCATTCTGAATCCTTTGAACAATCCTTTCCAGAAATTCGAGGTGAATTTCAGGTCTCTATCAGACACAATCATTTTATAAATTTTGTGCAATCGTGCCACTTCCTTCATGAAAATATCAACGACATATGCTGCTTTGTGGGTAGTTTTTAGTGGAATAAAATGGGCAGCTTTTGTAATCTTGTCCACCACCACCATAATCGAATCATGCATCTTGCCTATTCTAGGCAATCCCGTAATAAAATCCATTGTCACCACTTCCCAGTTACATTCAGGAATGGGCAAAGGTTGCAGCAATCCTGCTGGGTGCCTATGTTCTGCTTTAACTTTCTGGAATTCCATACATCTTGCGATGTATCCTGCTATCTCTCTCTTCATACCTGACCAAAAGTATTGGCTCTTGACCGCTGCTACGGTTTTCTGATATCCAGGGTGCCCTGCATAAGGAACATTATGCATCTCATGCAAAATTATATGGTTCAAGTCCTGGACATTTGGTACGAAAATTTTGTTCTTGTGCAACAGTATTCCATCTACTCCCAACTTATAAATATCCATCTTTCGAAGTATCTTACCCTATTGTAGCATTGCTACCAATTCTCTGTACTGCAGATCTGTATTTGCAGCCTCCATAATTTTGCTTTTAACATCAGTCTAATACATGTTGATGGTTGTATCACGTAGCTCATGCACCCTCCTGCTGAGTGCATCAACCACTTTATTTTCTTTCCCTTTGATATGCTTTATATCAAAGTTATATTCGCTTAGAAATTCTAACCATCTGCTTTGCCTAGCATTTAGATTTGGTTGATCAAATAAATATTGCAGGCCATTGTGGTCTGTTCTTACCTCAAACCTCTTTCCCATGAGGTAGTGTCTACATTTCCTCGGGGCATGTACTATGGCTTCCAACTCCAAATCATGAGTGGCATAGTTTCTTTCATGCTCTTTCAACTTCCTTGATTCATAACATATCACGAATCCATTTGATTGAGGACTCCACCAAGTCCTTCATTACATGCATCTATGCATACAATGAAATCTTCATTTGGGTCTACAATCCTTAGTATTGGAGCACTTGTCAATAATTGTTTCAAATGTTGGAAACTCCTTTCACAGTTCGACGTCCATTGAAACTTAATACCCTTTCTTTGCAAGGAAGTGATTGGGTGTGCTATCTTTGAGAATCCTCAAATGAATCTCTTGTAGTAACCTGCAAGGCCCATGAAAAAATTGACCTCTGTCACATTCTTTGGTGTTGACCATTCTCTAATGGCTTCTACCTTCTCAGGGTCCACTGCTATCCCATCTTTTGAGATGATATGTCTCAAATAATGAATTTTTTTCTGATAAAATGAGCACTTGCTCAATTTGGCATACAACTGATGTTCCCTTAATACTTGCAACACCATCCTCAAATGATGTTCATGCTCTTCCTCTGACTTGGAATATATAAGAATGTCATCCAAAAAGACAATGATAAACTTGTCCAAATACTCTCGGAAAACACCATTCATTAAGCACATGAAAGCAGATGGTGCATTTGAAAACCCAAATGGTACCACTATGAACTCATAATGACCATACCTTGTCCTGAAGGCGGTCTTGCTAATATCTTCTTCTTTAATTCTTACCTGATGGTATCTTGATCTGAGATCTATCTTTGAAAATATCCTTGCATCCTTCAATTGATCAAAGGGGTCATCAATCCTTGGTAGAGGATACTTGTTCTTAACAGTCACTTTATTCAACTATCTGAAGTCAATGCACAATCTTAACGTTCCATCTTTATTTTTCACAAACAAGACTGGGGCACCCCAAGGTGATACACTTGGGCGTACGTACCCCTTTTTCAGCAGTTCTTCAAGCTGCATTTGCAACACCTTCAATTCTGGTGTACTCATTCTGTAAGGAGTCTTTGATATTGGTGTTGCTCCAGGCATCAAATGTATAGAGAACTCAATGTCTCTCCTTGGGGGTAGTCCTGGTACTTCCTTGAATACATCTTCAAACTCTTTTAGGACTGCATAATCCTCCAAATTTGGCACCTTGTCTTTAGGTGTCTCCTCCATATGAGCTTCAAAAATTTGACATCATCTTCTATAACATTTCCTCAGTTGCAATGCTGAAATTTCTCTAACGGTTACTACCCCAGAAAATCCCTGCACTCTCCTTTGGTTCCCTTCTTCATCCAAGCAAGTGAATGCTTTGTTATGAAAATCCAATAGAGCATGATGTGGGTCCAACCAATCCATCCTAATTAAACAGTCATAGGAACCTAAAGGTAATATATTCAAATCTACCTTGGTATTCAGTCCATTCATGTCTATGAGGCAAGACTTAACCATCTCATTAATTTTTCTTATGGCTCCTATAGCCAGTTGCACCAACTAGGATTTCTCATGTTTTCCTCTTGGCAATTGCAAACTTTCCACCATCTTAGGGTCTATATAACTATGACTAGCTCCTGAATCAATTAAAATAGCAAGGGTTTGGTTGTTGATCATACCTTCCACCTCAATCATGTGGGACTGATACTTTGCTTGCTTGTTGTCCAGGGCTGCATAAATCATTGGCACATTTTTGTCTGTGTCCTCTACTGTCTCATCTCGTTGTACATTGTGAACAACCCTACCTTTTTCACCTCTGTGAGGACAATCTCTGAACCTATGGTCTCCTTTATAACCCCAACATTGCATAGGTGGTTGTCTTGGCCCTTGACTCCCTGTATCAATCACTCTGGTTTCCTTATGCGTTTGCTTCCATTGTGGAGTATTTCTGAAGAATGGTGGCTTAGCTCCCTTCTTCCTCTGATCCATCTTGAATTGCTTATTGTCTTCCCAAGCCTTTTGGAAAGTTGTTCTTGCTTTCAGTTGGTCATATAAGCATTTAGCTCTCCGTATGGTCTCTTCTAATGTCTTGGGATCATCATACTATATTTTGTCACTGATGAACGATGGCAATCCACTTAAATACCGTTGAATCTTGACTGTCTCATTTTTAATGAAAGAGACATACTTCAGCAGTTCTAGAAACCTTCTCTCGTATTCATCTATGGTCGTACATCCAAGCTTGAGTTCAAAGAACTCTTTCATTTTCTTGTCATAGTATTTCTTAGTCAAGTACTTCTTCTCAAAATACTTCTTGAATTCCCTCCAAGTAACACTTTTCTCTACAATGTGTTGTACATGCACAAGTTGATCCCACCACATGGAGGCCTTTCCTTTGAGTTGATAGATAGTGATTCTACCTTCAGCATGAGAAGAATAATTATGCAATTGAAAATACTTCCTCATTCCTAGCAACCATGTTTCGGCATCTTCATCCTTCTTGTGCTCACCATCAAATGTAGGAGGTTTGATTTTGTTCATTTCCCCTCACAGCGCATCCACCCCAGATCTCTTATACCTTCTAACAGGGGATAGACTTGAGTTGTTGCCTGCTCTCTTATGGGAATGCCTATGGGAATGATGGTGATGTCTACTAGCACTTTTTACTTTTCCTTTCTCCTTTGAAGATTTGTGACTCTTGGATCTACTTGAGTCACTCTCCTTAACCAATTTCTTCTCTATTCTGTTCAAACCTTCCAATAGCTTCATGTTGAAGTCATCCTGCTGCTCTTTGGCTTTCATAGCCTTTCATTATCATTTGTATGGCTTTGGACATCCGTCTGCAAATTCTTAATGGTCTCATCCATATTCATATCTTCATTCATTTCTTCTCCATGTCCATTGGAGTTCGTTCCCTCCATGCCCAAATGGACATCCATCTCTTTGCTCTTCTCTGGATGACTGTAATTCCCCTACGCCTCTTCCATTCCTACGGACTCTACACTGGTTTGACCTGACCAAGATGTTGTTAATTCTACAAAACATGCAGCCATCAAAACTAATCAGACTAACAATTCAGCAATTCATGAGAATATGCACCATTTCAATTCAACATACACATCAGCATTATCACTCCTAGTTTCCTGGTGTTATCACAATGACAATTCTAGATAAGACCCAAGTCTCGAGACCACTGACGCACAGTGTCTTCCGAGATACACTTGTGCAAGAAGGTGGTTGTTTGGGCTTCAAAACATCATACAAATATCACTCATTACCATACATTTTTCACCTATGCTTCCATTATATCACTCAGTATTCACCACCATGTCACTTCATTTTCCCTATTGTTCACCATTAATGGGTCTCATTTATATTTTCCAAATATTATTTATTTTTTAGCATTTTTAAGAGAAATTCTTGATTAAATATTAGAAAATAATATATTTTACTTCATATATGGAAAGTGGATTGTTTTTGTGACATTTGTAAGTTCCAAGGAAGCTTCCAAGACACCTTTATGTGGCACTCTATGTTCAAATTCGAATTTGAAGAGATCATGGAGAGATTATTGAGAATATCATGGAGGATAGAGTTATGTGTCTAGATGGTTGAGAGATGTATGGAACTAAAGAGAGATTAGTGGATCGCATTTATGAGTTTGTTATCATAGCTCTTGTATAAATAGGAGTGTTACCTCCTTCATTTAAAATCCTGAAGTTTGTAATCTTAGAATTAGAGAGAGTTGTAATCTTAGAGTTGGTTTGTAATGGACATTTTGAAATACAGAATCATACTTCGATTTTGCTTCT
>SNQJ01S0033289.1:124288-143607 GCA_010110895.2 Picea sitchensis
GTATTGGCTCCTGCTACATCAAACCCTCCTTTAGGTAGTTGAATCTTTCTAGATCTATATATTTTAGGTAGCGCTTCTAAGTTTACCTTCCCGGGTTGACATTAAATTGAACTCTGATTGACATCATCAATTAGAACTAAACAGTGGTTTTGTCGAAACCACTTTCGCCGAGATGCGGTATCACGTGTCTCAACATGTCAAATCCACCACTCGTGGAGCGGGCGACGGCTAGTCAGATCACCCTGCTTCATTCGTTCGGTATTGTTATCGTACAGTTTGTAGCTAGGTCAAAAGGCTCGAGGATTGAGGCCAAATTGGCGTAACAGGAACCTTCTCCACCCAATGTCACCTTGATGGGGAGGTTCTTTCTATTTAGGGAGGTTAACCCAGGGGAGACGTCCCTGGAAACCTGGGATTTTGAAGAGGCCAAAGTATAAGGATCAAGGCAAATTGTCCTCCTCACAGGTTACCACCAAAGGTCAGATAATCCGACTAATCAGCCAATAAAGAAGTGTATGCCCAAAAGAGAACACATGCCCGGAACAAGACAATAACAAGATAATATGTATGCAGGCTATATATCAGTGGGTTAGTACTTCATGTATTTATCTGACATCAATGTATAAGCAATGAAACAACAGGTATTAATGAGATCAATGTTTTATCAATATAGCAAATGGAGAAGTATTATTTCATCAATAACTATCGAGATGATGTAATCAACAATGTATTCAATCAATCATTTACTCAATAAATGCCTTTAACCATCATCTTATTGCTTATTATCAATATTTGTCGCGTCAAGATGGAATAACCAACTGTGACGTTAGCCTAGTTAGGGTTAGCTAGTTAGTTACGGTTTCAAAATTTAAATTTTTTGAGAGTTGGTTTGAGCACTATCAGTTCAGCGTTGTGTGTCTAAGCTCAGTGCCTAAGGGTATATGGAGTCATTCAAGGAGAGGACACAAGGTTGAAGGAGTAATAGGCTAAAGACAAGAGGGAAGGGTTCTAGAGTGTTGCAATGGCAGGGCCCTAAAATCAAAACCCTAGGGGAAAGAGGCTCACTCTGGTGTTGCTTAAGCAAGGCATTGTGCTCTTTCCTCCTTCTTTAGGTCAAACTTGGCAGGACGGCTATCATATGAGAAGAGATAAAACAAGAGGATCAAGTGAGGGAGAGTGTTGCAATGGAAAGGCTCTATCACTAAAACCCTAGAAGATGGACGGACCTAGGTGTAGATAACCTAGGCCTGGGACGTCACCCTCCTTTTAACCTTTAAAATCAAAGCTAGCTTAAGGGAAGAAGTGAGAAGAGTGTAGCAAAGGCTAGGCTCTTTCTTCCTCTTTCAATGGCTGAATATTTCTCTCTAAGGGGACATGAAACAAGGACCTACTTGTGTGCTTGTCACCTAGGGTTTTAAAATCAACAAATTTATAAGTAAATGCAAGAATGTAAACCTACAACCATTCAATTAAGAAGTTTTGCAAGAAAAACACTTACATATCATGATGAAAAGCATATGCAAACCCTAGTTGTAAACCTTCCTTTAAGAGAAATGCCAAACATGCCAAGAAAATCCTTCCATCAACAAGTGTGCCTCCTTTAAAAGACCAAATACCCAAACTAGGGCGCAAACATCAGACCTCACAAGAGAGTGAGTTATGTGTTATGTTCAAATGAGGGAAAAGCATCCTCAATATATAGTGTATCATGACCTATAATTAAAATTAGGTCATCAAAAATAGCCGACAAGGCTACAAACCAAAATCATATTGTTTTTTCATTAAATGCTAATTAAAAGACCTAAATGAGCAAAAAGTGAGACGTCAAGTCCCTTTGAGGGAGACGTTAGGCCCTTTTGGGGCTATTCCATCATATAGAAGTCAAACGTTAGCCCTTCCTGGGCTCCTCCAAGCTGCCACACGTGCCAGCCATCCTGTCAAATTGCCACACACTCAAGGTGGCGTCAAGGCCTCCTAGGTGACGTCCTGGTCATCAAAGGGAAACGATCCATCTGAGAAGGGTCAACCCCCCTGGGCTGGGCTCAACCAAAGTGTCCTGGATGGAACGTCCTTCTTCTTCTCATGTACAAGAGCTCAACCAATCATTGTCCTATCTCTGCCCCTGATGGGGTCCCAACAACCATCTGATGGGCTCTTCATCCCCATGGAGGTTTGAGCTAATCATCTCCCCATGTGTACTGGTCCAACTGGTACCTGTCCGTCGGGCATGGTCCTGCACATCAAAAACTTCGCCCTCCATGGGCTCATTAGTCACAGGGATCATAGCAATGTTAATCACATTTCATCATTAATGTTATCAAACATATGCATAAAAACCATGATATAGCATTCAATAGCTCAAAGACATTACTAAGACCTACAATACAGAGCTGGAGAGAAAGACAAAATACCCTATTTGGCTAGTGTAAATAAGGAAAGGAAAGTCTCCAAGGGGTATCATCCAAGCCATGTAAAACGAGGTGATGTGGTCAAGGGATGTCCAGACATACAGGTAGAGTGAAAGACAGGGATGCATGGTATTACCTGTGGGTGGATTTGTAGAAGGCGAGTTGTACCTGTCACGGATGCAATTCTTTCCAAGCCCTTTATTGCCTTTATTCTTTTCTTTATTTGCTTTCTTCCTTTTTTTATTTCAAGGACTAACTAGAGGACACTGCCTTGGCGTGGTGACCAGAGCTGACAGTGTTACCCACAAGCACTTTCACAGAGATGATAAGGTTGGCTCGTGATGAGACCCACTTTCCCTTGGCCATGCAACCAAAGGTCACTGCCCTGGCGTGGTAACCAGATAGTGGCAATGTCATACTGCTAGGTACCCATGAACATAATAGGTTGGCTCGTGATGAGACCCCCTATCCTCTTGGATAGGTCTTGTTTTGTTATTTTTCTTCGGGTCCCTCTTATTTCTTGTTGAGAGGCTCTTTATTGTCTTCTCAAGGATCCCTGGGCAAGGCATCTCTAGGTTTCATTTTTTATGGCTTTTATATTTTACCAGTTGCTTTTACCTCCTGGGCCTTTAGCCCCTTCTTCCCATGAGATAAGGTGCAACCCCACAAACAGATCATCCTAATGCCCGGACTAGGGGAATGGGACAGATGAGTGTGAGATAAGATGTAAACGTGATGATATGATGGGAGCAGATGATGGCTCTTCATAAATATCCCTGGTGGCAAACCAAAACCTATGGGTACAGGCTTGCTAGGACACTTTTTTAATCCCCCCAACCATGGTCAAGCGGGTCAATGTAAGATCCAAGAAGTTGTCAGAAATAAAAGGAGTAAGATGCATATATCTAAAGGTTATAATGATAAAAAAATGACACATACCATGATACCTGGACCAACTACCTCATGGAGCAAGAGTCTTCTCCAATACAAATCCAAGCCGATGGTGATGGATGTTGTTGTTGTTGACAAGACAAGTCTGACGAAGGAGAAGAAAGATGGGCCCTCCAGGGCCTTGCTCAGGTCAATCCTACTCTCGGTACTCCATGTCTAGGACCTATGGGCCTCGAGACATGATCTCCTAGTTATCCCTAGATATCGAGGATACTAGGTACTTTGAAACCATGTGACGTCAGTTGAACGCTGCCATGTAACAAAATCAAAAGCTAATCATTCAAAATGGATTGGTCGAGCATGGAAACTCAACGCTCTTGTACGTAATCTGTCTGCGCTTCATAAATGGAGTTCTATAATTACCATTCCCCAAGTATGAAGATATATGTGTATCCATAACCGAAGTAATCTCCAAGATGCTCGACTTCCTGCTCTCTGTAAAGACACATTTCGATATCCCCAACCTGAGATACATGGACAAAGCTAAGTCGAGTGAGACTGGTTATTCGAGCAACATGCTAGGCTTTCCTGCGAATAAGGAGGAAAGGGTCCTTGCACACATTCTAGCAACTAAGTTCCACATAGAGCCGGTTATAGATTCGTGAATGGAAGTCAAGCTAAATCCCACTATAAAGGATTTAGTCATCAATAGGCCAGCCGCTAAAAAGAAAGGGAGTAAGCGGCATAAGAAGGAGGAATCTACGGCTGAAGCGGTCGAAAGTGTTGGAGAGAATCAACCGGTCTGGTTAGACTCTTCTTTAAAGGTAGAGATCGCTAAGCTGAAGTAAGTCTTCAACTAAGATAAGCATGTCTCAGCAAATTTGGAACAGCCGGTAGCAGAGGTAAAGAGTACAAGAGATGATAGGCTTATTCTTCAAACAACCCTTTTTACAACAGTCTAACTGCTATCATCACCCTTTTGTAATTTTGTGATTAATATGATTATATAAATACAGAAATGGATTTTAGACTGTTTTATTACAATTTCTATCTGGTGATGTTATGACTCTTGTTTTCTTTTACAATAAGTTTTTTTTTTCTTGTAATCTTATATTTTATTTTCATCTGTCTAAATCGGAAGAAATTAAAATTCGGAATTCTTGTTAATTAATGCTTCAATGCGGTTATGTGTGTTTTTTTTGTTTTTTTTTTACGCAATTTAAACTCAGACTCATCGTCTTCCAAGCGACTTCGCACGCATTAACTTGACCTGTTCATTTATATTTATCGTGCATAGAAATATTACAAGGTAAAACGCTTCTCCACGCACCTAAATCTACTGTGCATTTTTTTTTTGTCGTACTGACTACTTACACGCACTACTCTGGCATTGTGCGCCAATATCCACTGCGCACAGTTTCGATATAGTGCACTGATATTCCACATGCATTTTAGTCCTATGCATGCACCATGTCAAGTTTAACATATTCCTTAGCGCTCAAATATCTACGCACACTACTAAATACACCGTCACGAAACAACTTATACTCATACTTATGCGTGTACCAACAAAACTCCTCTACGTTAAGCAATACTTGTGCACCCCATGTGCACCTTACTATGTGTGTGCTTACCGTGCAATTCTAATTTCAACGAGTGCATATACACATAATAATCTTCCGTGCGACACCACAATTTACCACGCACACTGGCACGCCAACGTTTTTCCCGCGCAATGCCAAATTTACCACGCACGCTAGTATGCCAACCTTTTCCAAGGACACTCCGTGACTCTAATTCTGGTCACTTTGAAGTTACTTTTCTGTGAATATTCACTTCAATTGCACCCCTCTGGCCCATCCAAGCTCAGTGTTGAACTAAGGCTCTAATACCATACTGTAACGATCCCCTTGACCAACCTGAGGCCGGGGTACGCCACTCCAGAGCAACCACTCATGCTCTGACGCCAGTCGATAACATTCCCAGCCATCAAGCCAAGCCATGCTACTCTAGGGAACACTTTCATTCCCATACTATGGAACATACAGTAGCATACCCAGTAGTCAACTAAGCAATGCCACCTAAATTTACTCTTTAGATTGCATGCAACTAAAACATATACATACAACATGCTCGCAAAAGCTTTACATCTAAACATAAACAAACAATTACTTTATGTAACATATGACTTTTATATTAAAATAAAAGTAACTACTGATATGCATCATTTACAGGAAATTACCCATAATCACACAAGCAATCATAATCACATATATGATAAAATTGTAACATAGGCATGTAAATAACAAAACAACATATCAATATATCATACAATTGGTACTTATCTTAGAAAGACTATCACCAACTGCTTACATACTGTCCACGAACCTCCTACCCATAGACTACACTGATCATCACTCTCAACAGTGAGTCACCCCCGAGTTGGGACTGAACTCCACCCAGGGTAAAGGGATTCCTATCCAGGCTAAGGCTCATGGACAACAGGAAAGACTATGTCTCAGGTGCTCACTCAAATAACAGCCTACAACCTCTCATTCCCCACATGTCTGTCACAACCAAGGAAGTGTGCCCCTTCTCTGCTCAACAGTCCCTCGGCTACCCCACTTCCCTTCCAGGGCTTCAGCAACAGGCCAGACTGAAAGTCTCAGAGCGTTGTAGTTGTAGTTTAACACCTACGGAAATCAATCCCCAGCAATACTCTCGCTCAGAGAACTGCTCACGGGCCTGACAACCCGCTTCTTCAATCCCGCTCCAAGCTAACCAGGTACACCAACCAAAAAGGGTGGGGAAACAAGCTTCGAAAAGGTGAAATGGTTGTCTCAAGGATAACGGAATGTATGAGTGAAATGGTCATGGATTCATTGACTGGATAACTGAGTATGTTTCGGAATCACTGTGAACTCTTTGTGAAAAGCGATGGTCAGAATGATGGTCTTCCCCCCCGTTCGTAAGGTATCCGTGAGAAAAATCTCCCCATAGGATAAGTTTCCCAATGATATGAATGCATGTCTCCAACTTGACACTTGTCATATCGGAAGTTACTTGTGTCCACTTGTCCCCAACTTTATAACTTAGGATAAAATAATTATCCATACTTTATGTTTTAGGAAATATTAATATAATATTCCCCTAACTTTTGGCCCTCCCTTTCCCTACTGGTGAAGTTCAGTCCCCCATCTCTTTTATCATGGTCGGTCTGCGCGCAGTGATGTATTTTATATTAATCATGAGTCATGTACAAAGTAGGCGCATTGGTCCTTGACATCTAAGTTTTCCGGCCTAATACCAAAACATAAGTATTTTGGCTTATAATACTGGCTCACCAGCCTATAATGCATATCATATACATAAAGGTTTGTTGACCTTGGTATTGCGCGCACTTTAGTTACTGTGTGCGGTATCCATTGTCCTCAAGGTTGCATGCACTTTAGTTATTGCACGCAGTATCCGTTGTCTTCAAGGTTGCGCGCACTTTAGTTACTACGCGCGGTATCTTGCGATGTGCATATTACATCATTTTACTGCGCAGTTCATGCGCACACTATGCCACATGATGTGTATTAACAAATGAGGTCAAAAATGCTCACCAGATTAAGTATGTTTATATTACATTTACAATTGGGTTCAGTCGAGGGATATTACAATATCCATCACAACTGTAGCATCTCATAGTGTAGCAATGTGTAGCAATATGTCCAACAAGATTGCAATTCCAACATCTTATATTGTTGTTGAACCTACCAATTTGTTTTATTCCATGATGCCTACAATCCAAGGCTTTATGACCATACTCATTACAAGAAAAACAATAACCATTAAAAACACTCTCATAGTTCCTTTGATTCATCCATGAAGGTGTCTTTATTCTAAGCTTACTTTGAGGTGTATGAGTAGCTTCAGGATGTCTTCCTTGATCTGATCTTCTAAATGTTGTAATGTTGCTTTCATTCTTTGAACATGAATAATCTGCATTAGACCTGTCTTCACTCTTTACAAATGAAGGACTTGCATCAGTTTTCTTGGGATTACTAATTTCTTCCTTGTTGTAGCCAAGACCGGTTTTGTCATTTGGTGATCTTTGACTATCCAAGATCTCATCTAAGATCATAGAGTTATTCAAGAACTTGAATTGGGTGTTTGACTTCTCAACCTTCTTTCTAAGATTCACAACTTCTGCTTCCATCTTATGACATGATTCTTCCCTTTTGTTCAACTGCTTCCTCACTACCTCCTCTCTTCTTTTAGTTTCTTCAATTTGGGTCTTCAGATTGACATTGCTTTCTCTTAGTTTTTTTAAATCTACAAGGATTTGGCTAAGTTCATCATCTTCCTTCTTTTATTCTTTTACTTGATTGATTTCATTCTTTAATTTCTTAATCTCCTCTTATTTTTCTTCTAGCTGAATATTTTGCTCAGATATGATCTTTTCATTGTCTTTGAGAATTTCCTTTATTTCCAAGAAATGTCTTTGACTCTTTTCAAGAAATTCTTTAATGTAGTCATGAAAAAAACTATAGTCTGAATAATCATGGTCATAGTGGTATTCATAAAGACTCCAATCAACTTTTTTTTTTACCTTAGATAGTTCTTCTTCTACTTCTTTCATGGGATAGATGCTAACAGAACATTCTTCTATTGTATCTAAATCTTCTTCTTTATTTGCAGGAGAGATTTTAATATCAACATTATTGCAATCGAAAGATTGTGAAGAGTCTTTACATTTATTGATGATTGAGTCTTCCTCTTTATCCTTGATGGGAATGTCTTATGTGTATTCTCTTTTGACGTTATACATCTTCATGGGAGGAAGAGAAAATTATTTGGAGGTATCATCACAAGACATGTCATCTTCAACATCAATCTGAGTAATAGGACTTGAACCTTTAACTATGTGTACTTGTTCATATTCAAGGCCAAATTTGTTTGAAGGAATTTTTTGTAGACTGAGAACTTTATCAAGGGCTTCAGTCCCTTTCTTGAATTTTTCAACAGTCTTAAGTTGATCCTTTATTTTTTTACACCTATGTTTATATTTTCTCAGATCATTCAAAGAACACTCAACCTCAGCTTCAAGATTGACTTCTGCTTCAATGTCTGAGTATTCTTCAAAAGAATCTTCATCACTAGAATTTTTGTAGACTGAACTTTGTTCTGATTGAAATGCTTCATGAGACTTTTCTTCTAAGTAGAGGTCTTTCATCTTGTCCCAAAGTTTCTTTGCAGAATTGCATTCACCTATCTTCTCTTTGACATCATCAGGTAATACATCAAGGATTGTATTCATTGTCATTGAGTTACTTTTCTTGGCTTTCTTTTGAGTTGGAGTCCTTACTCTGCTTGGTTGGAAGTAATCAATGATTATTGAATTCCATACATCATTTCCCAATGCCTTCAGATGACTTTCTATTCTTGTTCTCCAAAATATGTATTCTTCTTCTCCAGGTATTGGAGGTCCATTCTCAATGTAAATATTTTGTCCATCCATGTGTGCTTCATTTGATCTTCCTTTTAGTATGTTATATTTTTATTAAAGGTACCTCACTCTGATACCAAATGATGGAATATCCAACAATACTTAGAGGGGGGGGGTTGAATCAGTATTGCCTACTTTTTCTTATTAATTGCTTCAATATTAAGCACACACATTAATTATTCAATTAAGCAATATATGATGAACAACAGATCCTTATGAACACAAGATTTATCGTGGAACCCAACAGGGAAAACCACCAACTCTTTTCTATTTACTGCAAAATTCATTTTCTTACAAGTTACATAGAAGGAATATATTCTTCCTTTTCAATCAACACCAACTGATCAGGATACACCCACACCCTTGTTCACCAGCACCAACTGGTAGGAGGTTTCAACCCCCTATTTAGTCAGCTATAACTAACAAGGAAGCACTAACTCCCTTTGTTCACCAGCACCAACTGGTAGGAGGCTACAACCTCCTATTTAGTCAGCTACAACTAACAAAGAAGCACCAACTCCACTGCAAGCTCCAACCTGCCCTTGCACCACCCAACCACCCTTAATTTTACAATGTAATTCAATCTCTTCTGCTCTTCATTGACTTTGAGTCAAGCATCCATTAACACAAGCCCTATCAGATTTTACCTTTTGACTTCGACTTGTTTTCTATTGCTCCACCCTTCCTCCCTTTATGCAGGTTATAACGCGTATAACACTTCTCCTGTATTGTCCACTTGCATGGTCTTCTGGTTATCTGCAAACAAACTTCATCTCTTTCTCTCTGGCATCTGTCATTTAATCTTTAATGACTCTGTTGCAGTCCAATAAAGGTCTTCTATAACATATACTGGATTGCATAATTGTTGCTCTGACTTCCTTTG
Source organism: Picea sitchensis (assembly GCA_010110895.2). NCBI lineage: Eukaryota > Viridiplantae > Streptophyta > Pinopsida > Pinales > Pinaceae > Picea > Picea sitchensis. Next base: position 133,965 of record SNQJ01S0033289.1, read on the forward strand.
TTCTTGATCTTCAATAAGATATTGACAGGCCCATTAGAACAAACAATTCTTCTGCTTCAACTCTGCTTCTGATTTTATCTTCTTATCTAGACTGTAGAGACACCCCTTCTCATAAACCTTCCTCGTTTATATAATACTCAAAACGGTGTGACTTTGAGATGCATTGTGTCCTTTTGTTTGGACCGTCGCACCTCTTCGTTTAAATAAACTATAATCATTGTTTTATCATTTCTACCGTGAATGCTTTTCATAAATTGATCACATATGGATCAATTTCATCCTTTAAACTCGATCCTGAATCTCTACTTTTTTTCACAGAGACCGAATTCTGCAGAGGCGCTTCCTTCAAACCATTACATGTGATCGAGCATTATAGAACCACGGGCTTACCAACTACAGCGATGTATTATAATTTCCTTTTAAAACTCTTATATCATATGACCAACAGCAGTGACCAGATGTTAGGCCAGACTAGCGCTTGAGCACTTATGTTAATCAATGATCACGATTTTAACCTCCTGAAATGGACGACTGTCGTAACTTCGTCACTTCTGCCTTCGGAATTTTTTAACTTGAAACCTTTCAAAACTTCTGAATCATATTTCTCGAATAGATCGAACAGTTTACGTTTATTTCACGAAAATTGATCAATCGTCAAATTTGATTCTTACAAGGCTTAATCCGACAGTTGGGTCTTATTTAAGCATTGAGATGGATGGCCACAGATTACTTCGTGACTTCGTCTATTATACTTACACTATCCTTCCACTATGTTTTGATCAACAGTTGAGAATGCAACCGAAGTATTCTTCAGATCGGACAACCCATGTCCACTTTGGGACTTCGGCATTCGGGACTTCGTAGGTTTCGAATAGACGTCGCTCCATTTTCCTCCGGAGTGATCACCTGTTGAGTAAGTCATAATACGGTGGAGACCGCTTGTTGTCGGTTAACACTTCCAATTACACTATCCTTCCACTGTAGTATATCAACGGATTAGAATTCTCTTGAAGTGTTTCTTTAGATCGGACGAACCATGTCTACTTCGGGATTTCGTCCTTCGGGACTTCAGAGCTTTTTTCATTTGCTAGTGGTGAAACTCCCGAAGTAAAACTCCCAGAGTGACGTAACTTGATTACATCACTTAATGATGTTTAATGAGCCGACTAGTTGCCACGTGTCACTCAGATTCGTGATTTGCACATACCTAAAATATTGATTTCAACTTGACACTTGTCATCCTCTGATTGTGCCACGTGTCCTTGCTGACGTGGACTGTTGACGTGGTCTATCACAGTTTCTTGCTGACGTGGTATGTTGACGTAGATCTCTCGATGTGACACATATTCATCTCCTTGATCTAATGGTCAGAATAGTATCCGAAGGGTATCTCAGATTGTTGGTTGAGAGTGATTTCGGAACTTCGTCCTTTGGGACTTCGGGACTTTTGACATTTCTTGGTGGTGAAACTCCTGAAGTAATTCTCCTGGATTGACGTAAATTATTGACATCACGTGTTGACATGGCATGAGCCAATTTCATCTTGACACATGTCATCATCTGATTATGCCATGTGTACTTGTTGATGTGGTCTTCTGATGCGGTCTGCCACGTGTCCTTGATGAGGTGATTTGCTGACCAACAACCCCGATCCAACGGTCACCGTATATCCTCCAAATCCGATGGTCCTTAGTCATTTGAGATTTCAGGACTTCGGGTATTTCAACTTTTCAATTTGCCAATTATTCTAAAGTGAGATTCCTCGAACAGTAACCTCCTCACTACTTTTAACCTGAACTTAATGTTGTTCATTGATCATGTTTTTAGATCAACGGCTCGATCTTTCTATGATGCAATTTTTCCTTGGTTTAAATCCAACGGTCCTTCTTCTAGCTTATCAGGTCCTTCCACTTTAGAATGATATGAGGCTGACGGAAGTTTTCATAATTGTGATCTCATATAGTTTACCTTGCTTATCATATCCTTCCACTTGATTTGATCTAACATTCGATGTGGACTCTTTGAAGCAGATTAATGGTCGATGATGATTTCGGAACCATAACTTGTGAGTGATTTAACTTGACACCCAAACTCCGTAATTTGAAGTTGTGCATTGTTGGTGAGTCAACCACAATCGTCGATCTTTGAAGTTGTAAGATTTGACGGTCCTGACTAATTGCGGGATTGGAAATAGCACGATGTTTAATACTTATTACGATCTCTGCAATCTATCCCTGCCGTTGATCTGGTGATTGCGCATCTGACGGTCACGAATTAATCTGATCATTTTTTGGATCAACCACAGTCATAGATGTTTGAGTTTATGAGATCTGACGATCTAGACCGATTGCAGGATTGTAACTAGAGAGTAGTTTAATTCTTTTTTCGCTCTCTGCAATTCATCCATGTCGTTGATCTGGTGATTGTGCATCAACGGTATTGATTTGATCTGAGTTTCATCGCGCCATACCTATTGAGATTCAATGCGCCATCTCTTCTTAGGTTTGAGCTTCATTCATTAACTCTCTTGAGCTTTAATCTCTACATATCGTCCAACTGTTTGACATCAGTCATTATATACTGTTGACTAGTCCTCCAAAGATTCTTCTTAAATTCATTGTGCCATCTCTTCTGAGATTTGATCTTCATTCGCTAACCCTCTTGAGATTTTACCTCAACTTATCATCACATCAATGATATTGACTTTTGACATCAATGACACTATTTCCAACACTCGTGATGATGAGACTGACTTGGGAAGGTTGACTTACAAGGTCACAAGATAACTGAAAAATAGTTGACACAGGTTAAAAAAATTCCCTTGAACATAAGCATGACACATTATGTGACTCATGCAGCATGACTATAACCTAGGATACATTTGTGACACAGGAGGAATCAACAAATGCTCCATATAGTTGGAAGAATAACCAACCGAGGGAGAAAAAACTTAAAGTGAGAAAAAGTCTCATGAATCCATACTAAACCCAAAATGATGAGATGGTGTCTCAAGATTGTGCTTTGTTCAAGGGTGACAATATTGTTGCCAACAAAAGAGATATATGTTTTCCCATTCTTTTTGTTTTTTTTATTTTTTTGTATTTTTCATGTTATAGAAGCCTGAAAAAGAACAAAAGAATGCTTATTGTGCAATGGAGGAAATGAGTGTCGCGGGAAAGAAAAATAGTTATAAAGTGCAAGGAACATACCTATGCTCAATGCAAGGAATCGTGTGCAGGATAAGGACACTCGGGTGATGTTCCTTCCAGGGATAAGGTATCGAGTCGCAAAGGCATAAAATGTCAGTCCGAGAAATGATAGGAATACATAGGCAATTGGTTCAACGAGATCATGTTGAAGTCAGCATTAGGAATAAAAGCGTGAGCAGTCAAAATAAAATCATACCAAGGAGAACTCTTCTGGTAACTGGGGCCAAAGTATTCATTTTTCATACATAATGGAGTCTAAAAAGAGCTTAACTATGGACTCCATGATGTAAGATAGGGGTACCGTAGGAAAAAGGGCCAGAACAAGAGAGAGTAAGAAGTATGAAGTTCAAATACAAACTCATGGCGGGACTAAACCAGGACCCCCAAGCCTAGAGACAAACTTGCAGCATGAGCGCCAAAATGAAAAGGGATTCTATACTAGAGTGCCCATGGAAGGTAGGATCTACCATCAATCGAATGATGCTTTGAAGCAGAGAGAAAGGTTTCATCGCTCTTTAATGGGGTTGACCCTAGGTTTAAACGGTAACGGTAACTAAGAATGCAAAGTTTGAGTGGAATGTACCATAACCTAAATGCCAGTTAAAAACACATTACCTACCCAGAGTCTTGTAAAACACTCCTATAATCGATGATAAGTGTACCAGAGAAAAAATCCTAAGACCTACCAAAATGACGATAATATTACAAAAATTGATCATAGGTTGAAAAATTGGAGAAAATCATAAAACTTTAGGAAGTGGGTTTTCAAAATTTTAATAAAATTTGGTATATTTACCCGTTTACTAGTCATTTTTACCATTTCACCCAGACAACTACCAAAGTGACCAAAACCCTTGGAGAGAAAATCATAAAAACGTGGAGCTTGGAGCAACTCCACCACTTGCCACCTTCAACAAGTAAGTATTTTCACATTATCTTTCATTTCAATTACTTATCTTGTCAATTTTTTCAAAAATTCACGTTTGAAATCACTTTAAAAAATTGAATTTGTGCATCTGCGATCTTCCTTAAGGAAACCCGTAGATGTCTGTAGTTGGTGGAAACACCAGTCACAGATATTCATGACTGTTCTAAAAAAAATGCACAAATGCGCAGAAAGGAAAATGAAAAAAACTAACTGAAACTTTTTGGAAAATGATAGGATGTCTATTCTCTAGAGAGAACATGAACATGAAGAGGTGGATCGAGCAGTGTTTGATAACGATGATTCCAAGCAAGCTCTGTGTTCTTGCGGCATGTATAATTTTTTCCAAGTTGGTGGCATGAGAGCACAAAGGAGATTATTGAATATCCTAATTGACTACTGGAACCCGGATGTCAAGGCATTCATGCTCGTTGGACAGCCTTTGACCATTACGATTGAAGACATCTACTTCATCATCGGCTTATCGAGCAGAGGGGAAGTACCAAACTTCCAATCTCGAGGACGAGACCAAAGCATCAATGACTTTATCAACGAGCATTGTGTTATTGGTACTGTTAGCACTTGGTAAATTTCCTAGAGGTTGAAAAAGAAGAAATCTACAAAGGTAACCTTAACCAACCGCTTTTAAAGCTGGGATCTAGCCCTTCCAGCTTCAGAGAGGGATCTCTCTATATGATTTAGCTTTGTTTTAACTTCAGATATTAGGCTAGGTAAAAAGAACAGGTATGTTTTGTTGTAAAAAGGGTTTATAAATTGGTTGAGACAACTTACACATCCATTGGGCTATGGGGTATGTATTCAATCAAATCTGAGAAACAACCAGAAATGCTAAAGAAATCCTTTACAGGGCGAGATAACACACTCACTGGATCTTTAATAATTAAAGTGATGGACAGAAGAAAAGATGAGGAAAATAACTCCAACTAACAAGCAGTTAAGAATTTCTTAATTGAACATATTTAGAAGATAAACATTAAAATCTTTAGAATCGGAAACAGGGTATCAATGATAAATCATGCAACATAACGTTATTCATAAAGATTAGTTATCGAAAAACAAGATGATTACAGAGCTAGAAAACATTTACTGAGAAGATCACATCACCAGTGAACATGCGCAAGAATCCTGTAAAGTGCCTCTTCTTTATTAATGGTAGATCTCTTCAAAAATAGTACCGTTTGATAGCAACAGGGTGTGCAAATCAACAACCCTCCATACATTGAAAAATGAAGTATTTATAAGTCAAAATACAAACGTTCCCGTCATAACTGACCAGGACGTGCTCATTCTATTTTTAGTATAACTAACTTAACTAATCAAAACTGTTTTGATGACTCGATGCAACTGTTTGCTGAACTTCGGGGTAGGCCGTTGGCGAGGTGCCTTCGCATCCTCTTCTGACTGGACAGGTGACTGGATCGTGCCAGCTCATATGCTAATCTAGTAGATCACACAGCTCCTCCCATCTGATATGACCTGGCACTGTGACTTTAAGCAATCTCTTGTACACTTCATCCATATCTGTGTACTTAGCAAATGTGGGCTTGATGACGAATATGTGCTTAATTTCATGTTGGATATCAATATCCAACTGCAGGGCCTCTATGAATGCTTTTCCCGTGATACTCCCTTGTACCCCTGCAAACTTGGAACTAGACGCTTCAGTCAACTTCTTCTTATAATCAGGGAGTGTCATTAATTTATCATTGATGACCTTCATACCAGGCAGGCCTTTCTTTTGCAGAGCATCTATCTTGTGGAAAAAAATTTGCACTCCTTGATCCATAACTTGGATTTTCTCCTCAAGCTGAAGCATGAGGCCTCTTTTGGTCAGGACTCTTTCACCTCCAATATAGTTTATGTCTTGTCCTCTATCTTCAATTCTTCTAGTTCCTCCCTGGTCTTTGAATTTAGGAACCTTATGATTTCATTAGCTTTGGCTGGCATGTCTCCCAGCTCAGTCCTGATTTTCTCCACAGCTTGTTTGCTCCTTTCGAGAAACTCGTTTTGTTCAAACATTATTTGAAACATTGGCCAAATTTCGTTTATGGACCTGGAAATATCGGTCCATATCACCTCTTTGGCCTCAGCCAGAGTCTTACCTGCCATGGTCTGCTTCTCGAGCTGCTGTAGCTCCTTCCTGATTTGCTCATTCACCTGCTTCTCTTTAGACAGACTCGTCTGGAAAGAGGTTTTAAGCTCTTGGAGATTCTCCACTTCTTTCCTGAGCTTGTTGATTTTTGACTCTTGCAAGTTCATTCTCTCCATAGACTTGGCCAGGTCTGTCGTTCCTTCTGGCAGTGTTGCAAATGGAACGGTTGTCACTGTTGTTGTGCTTAATCCGGCAATTGGGATAGCACTTAAGGGGATGCCTTCCATTGCCTTTGCCTGCTCTCTTTCTTTTAGCAGTTTTTTCATCTCACCCTCCATCTCCTTTAACTGAGCATTCTGCTCCATGAGTAATTTCAGCATTTCATCATTTTCTCCTTCCTTTTCGGCTATCTCCTTCGTTTGTGGGTCCTATGTTGGAGGGAGATTTAGCTGCTTCCTTAAGGAAGCGATGTCAGCGTTTTTCTTTTTGATCATTTCCTCGGCAGCCTTGGCGTTAGCAGGGTCGTAGCCGATCTTGAGGACCAGCTCCTCCAATGTCTTGATTTTGTTGTCCTTTGCGAAAAATGATATTTTCTCCATCTTCAGTTGGGTCAGGGCATTGCTCAAAGCTATCCGATATTTTGAAGCAGAAGCTGTAGCGTGAGCCAAAGTGTGGAAAACCATCTCACCAGTTTGCTTGTGCAAGTCCATTTGGTTTGCTGGATGTACGTCCTTGGCCTGGAACTCAACTGTAACCCTTTTGTAATCGGATATCACTTTGGGATCCGGCACTTGTGCGTGGAGGTAGGCCATATGCATCCTACCTTTCTCTGTATCAAATGCCGAAAGGAGCCTGTGTTGAGCTGTGGATGACTGCTTCTGAAATTGGGCATAAGCGCTGCTGGTAAGAGTCTGGTTCTTCTTTTTGATCAAGTCATATTTTTCAAAAATGCCCAATTTGGGCCCAGTCTTGCTTGGTGGAGTATCTGTGGGAGAGTCTGTGGGTTTTATAGACGATGCTATAATTGCTTGGTGCTAACTCGAGCCGAAAGGTAGAATGGCGGGCTTGACCCCTGGGGTGGTCACTGTGGTGGTTGTGGTCTCTTGTTCCACTGTCGTGGGTATTGTTGGAACTATCCTTGGCTTTTTGGCGTGCATCTTGAATTCCTCCGAAGACACCTCTGTTACCGGAGAAGACAATTCTTGTCGGGGCCTCTTTTCCTTGGGATTTTGAGGTGCGGTAGTGGGTGGTGCGCTTGTTGAGGGTACCTGCCTTTCCATCCCGACAGTTGGTTCCACGTCCACCAACGTATCAGGCTCCCATTCTATTTGATTAGCAAATCTCTCGATTTCCGGCCTGGGCTCATGTGCATATGGGGCATTCTTATTTTTGACTCTCATCTCAGAAATGATCCCGCAGGGATCATAATGCCAGGTGAAACTTGTCAGAAATTTCATTTCCCTCAACAATTTGTCTGCTTCATCACCCGCGCCTCTATTATTGCAGATGAAAGAGCCTATCTGCCCTTTAATCCGCAATTGTTGCTTCTTTTTAAGGGAAACAAAGTGAACATCATCAGAATTCATAATTTGTCTAATATATTCCAGTGCGAAAATCCTTACCGGGATATATCTCGGAAGCTTGTATGGTGCCAACTCGCACCCATAAACTCGGATCTCAGAGTGATTCTGATACAAGTATCAGTCTCCTGTCTTCGCATTTTCCGAGAGGTGTAGAACTCTCCGGACTTCGTCATTTATCCGTGGCTCAGGCATGCCACCCAACATACTTACCACAGGGTGGTAAAACTTATCAATGAATGTTGTGAAATCGTATTCGACAGAATTGTGCTTTAGAAGAGACGTCCACGCTGTGACTGGCTTTGGCCTCCCGTCGGCGTCCATCTTCTGCATGGAGAAATTGAACCTGTCTGCTTGGAAGTAGACGAACATGTAGGCCAGAATGGATGAATACCTGAACATGCCCTCTGTGGTGAAATTCACGAATTTCTCATGGATGTTATTGGCCAAGAAGGTGTTGTAGTCGAATTGAGTGGTTGGTTGTTCATCGTTTGAAAAGATAGATAGAAAACCCAGGATGGGTTCGTCTACCCACTGATTGGAATAGTACCCAAGCAGGGCACACAGGAAAGAAATAATTTGATTTCCCTTGGTGGAAAACAAAGAGGAAGGGTACGGGGGATTTGTGGTTGGGAGTGGAGCGGAAGTGGGGAGGAAAAGCTCAACTATTTGAGCTCTCTGCGGGAAAGTCATCTTTTGATAAAGCTCAATGAGGATTTCCAGGTTGAATGGGGACGCAAATTTCGGGTGGGTTATCTGCATCATCTGGTCGATATCCTCTGGGGTGATGAAGAAGAGGATGTCCCCAGACGAAGAAACAATGGCTTTCTGGTCGGGGACGTAGTGAGCTTGGCACTTGAGTGCAAATTCTAGGAAATGGTGGATTTGGGGGAACAAATATAGGGGCAAATTGGACTCCCAGAGCCCAATCTCATCACTCTGGTCCAGGAAGACTTCCCGGAGCCGTGACTGCAGATCAGAGAAGTCAAAACTGCATATGGTGTCCCCTATCAAGCGATCTTTGTCAACCAGAGGGATTTTATCCAGGTCAACCGGAGGAGGAACGAACGGATTCTCTTCCTCCTCAGCTTGCTTTGTCTTAGACACCATTTCGGAAACTATACCTGCAACAAACAATAATGTTAGTGGGGTCGACTGACGGTAGGTGAAAACGATGTGGGAGCAATGGAGGAATAGGAGGTTTCTCGCGCGACGGATGAACAATGACTGAAAGGGAAAACGGTAGTTTTATTCAAAAATTGGGGTCGGTTGGGCGCGGGAGATAGGTCAGCAGGATAACGGGTATGTTATCCTGTAACAAATGAACAACGGGCCACTAGGGATGAGGTGGGAGATGACGGTGGCCAATGTATACGGGAGATGACGTGGAGGCATGTGATTGGAGGTAAAATTCGCCGAAGGGGGCTGGCCATAAAAGGAAAGGGTGAGGCCTGACAGCAGGGACTGGCCGCAGTTATGAGATGGGACTCAGACCAGGAGAAAGTGGGACAAGTGGGTTCAGTGGAGGGTGACGTCTATGAGTGGCGGGCTGTCAGGCAGCATGTGGGTGATAGGACTTCTTGACCAATAGGGCGACGACACATGTAACAAGGGGCCCGTCGTAAGGAAGATTCATTCCGGACCCCCCCCCTTTGATTAAAGGAAGAATACCAAGGGGGGTCTGGAATCCACCATGATCCGTTGATCTGCGCGCTGGATTTCTGACCGCAGATCTTTGCTCGCTTTTTAATACCAATTCCGGACCCCCCCCTCCATTAAAGGCAGAACGAAGGGGGGGGTCCGGAATTCAATGTGG
>SNQJ01S0033289.1:144037-159939 GCA_010110895.2 Picea sitchensis
TATCGCCGATTCCGGACCCCCCCCCTTCCATTAAAGGCAGAACGTTGAGGGGGGTCCGGGATTGTCTGTGAACCGTTGATATAATCATCGTGATATGGACCATTGGAAGGTGCCTGAAGGATAGGTCGGGGGCGGAAAAGGTTATATGTAGGAAAAACTTAGGATTAAGGCATTCACATGGGTTTTTCTTCGATTTTCTCATATACGCCCCCAAGGGGACATCATTTCGACTACACTTAGGCATTGGAGTCATAGGGTAACATCTTTATCGATCTGGCTTTATTTGGGCAAGGCAGGCTAAGCAGCTAATCTACATTCTATCCTACTTTCACAAGGCAATTAACCCAGATTAAATTGTTGGGTTAAGATTTTATTCTTTCTAGGGGCTATCTGATCAGGATTAGATGGTCTGATCAGATGTATTCACTAATTCTAACCTAGGGGATATCTGACCAGGATTAGATGGTTTGGTCATATGTATTCACTAATTCTAACCTAGGGGCTATCTGACCAGGATTATATGGTCTGATCAGATGTATTCACTAATTCTAACCTAGGGGCTATCTGACCAGGATTAGATGGTCTAATCAGATGTATTCACTAATTCTATCAACATTGAAAATTTAAAAGGACTAAGTCATGCTTGAAAGGTACGACTAAGTCACTGTTATTGCATGGGGCTTTTTGTTTCAATTCTTTTTTGCCCTCTTTTCTTTTCTTTTCTTTTTCTTTTTTCTTTTTCTTTCTTTTTTCTTTTTCTTTCTTCACAAATTATTTGAAGAATGAAATATCATTTGTCAACAAGATCACCAGATACAGATAATATCCAAGTCATCAACTGATTCCCATAATTTATGGGGTGATAACAGGTACCAAGAAGAGTGCCTCACAAGTGACAATCAAACAAATAACCAACTTGACTCTCTGAGTCATTCCATACGCGTTGGTTTGAATCGTGGGATCCAAATCTTTATACTTGGAATCGTGGACACAAATGCATTATGGGGTTTAATTCCTACGCCCCACTATGTATGATGGGAATACCACTATGTTGAAAATTTTGAAAGCGCGGTTGACAGAATACAAGCTTGGGAAAGCCAAGAACTTTTTCTTCCGTAGAGTCCTATGCACATTTTTCTTTGAGCAGGTGCCCATGATGAGCCTATGAACATAGATACGAGGACACTTACGACCATGGCCAGCCATGGTCTGATGGACCAAGCTTATAGCTCACTTAGGAGGTGGAAAAATGCCAAATCCCTTTGATGATGACTTCTTTGGTTGGTGGGAGTGACAAACTCCCTTCATTGAGGACTACCCATATGAGGGCATTGACTTCACCAATGACCCAGATGTCATCATCCCTGCCAGAGACGAGCTACAAGATACAAGTAGTCTTTCATTTTATGTTATTTAATTTTTAATTTTTGAAAATATATAAGTATTTATAACTTTTTGTGAGACCCAACGTACTAACAAGTACCTTACTTTTATGCAGATAGATCACTTGTGAGATCAGCTAATGTCCTGCGACATAGTCGACGAGGCAGAGCGGAGGCGGGACTGAGTGATGATGTAGTGAGGACTTTGCGTAGTGTGGGCCAGAACTTCAAGGCCCTCATGTGAAATGTGCCTATGGCGACCATTGACGACCTCCCTATAGGAATGCAACGACATGTCGTGGGAGTAACGACGCCATGGGTTTGATTGTTCTGACATTTGGAAAACGTTGTATTTTGTTATGATAGGGTGCATCGAACTTGCGCCTAGACATATTACATCCTCATAGAACAATTTTGTACTTATAAACATTATATTACCTTCGGGAGCTAGGAGGCCTCGTACTTTGTACTTTGACGGATCTCATTTTGATATATATATTGTTTTTTGTGTGTTATATACATTTTGTGTTTTACTTTGCAAAAGTGTAAATATACATGTGTTTGTGTGTGCTTTACTTTACTGTTGATATACATGCCAATTTAACACATAATTATCATAAGCCTCAGTTAACTCATTATCTCTCCTAGGAACATGCTCGTAAGTGATGAACTCAAAAGAACATTCCAGAAGACGTACCCTAAGGAAAAACCATAATAGCACCGGATCTCAAACTCGATACACACCATTTAACTTTGAAACTACCAATTGTGAATCCATGAACACTTGAAGGTGATAAATACCATAAGACAATGCATCTCGTAAAATCTCAATAACAAATCTATATTTAGCAACATTGTTGGTGGTTGCCCCGAGATATGCACCTCCAGCGGACACTAACTGCCTAGAAGGTGAATAAATCACCCAAGCAGTGGATGATAGGTGTCCAGTATGGAAACTGGCGCCATCAGGGAATCTGAAGTAAATCAAAAACTCCTCGAGCATCTACAACATAGCAGAAGCACAGCAATCACTAACGCAACAAAAAGACCAAAAACGTAAACAAAGCTACGTACAATATAGACAATAGAATACAAGAGTGTTAATGCTCAAAACCTCAGTCCTAATAATATTACTTCTTCAAGTAGAGCCTATTATCCCCTAGCCTAGGGATAACTAAGGAGATTATGTCTCGAGGCCCATCGGTCCTAGACATGGAGTACCGAGAGATGGAGTCTCGACGCCCATCTGGTCATTGATATTGTATAAATAAGGGTTTTTACCCTTGTATTTTTTTATCTTTCACTGACACTTAGTGAGGTATGAAATGTGCGCCCTACTTAGGGTTTATTAGCTGAAAGTTTAGGTGCACTTGTTGGAGGAGGCTAATCTTGGACTATTTTGGCAATTTTCTTAGTGGAAGTGTTCAACTAGGGTTTTTGCTTGATGATTCTTGATGAATGTAAGTAAGATTTCTGCAATTCTTCTTAATTGAATGGTTATGGTTATGTTTATCTTGCATTTACATTAATATTATGAAATTTCTAGTCTAAAACCCTAAGAATCCAAGCACATTTTATTGTCCTTGCTTTAAGAGACTTTACCTACTAGATTTTGCCAAGAAGCTGATTTTTCTTGAAGCTTTTTCTAGACGACTTGTCATTGCAACACCCTAGCACTTGTTCTTCATCCTAGTCGTCGTTTGCTTCATATTTTAACCAAATAAGGAGGAAAACTACTAAGGCCTAGGGTTACCTACACCTTAGTAGTTATTTTCCCCCTAGGATTTGGTAGTTGAAGCCTTGGGTTACCAACACTTCAACTATTAATCTCTCTTGTCTTTGGCTCTCCTACTATCATCCTTTTCCTTCAACATTTGTTGCCACCTAATAGACTCAATTTTCCCTAAAGGCACTAATCTAAGAGTTCCTATTGAGTGATTGACCAAAACCACTATCAAAACATATACATGAAGCCTTCTACTAACCACTTCTAACACTAGAATAGATTAACCTAATAACTTTATTGTTGTTGTTACTAAAGTAATCTATAGCCACATTTTGCAGCATTAAAAGCATCTAAAAACAATTGAAAGAGTTGATTAATGCATTGCCTTACTTGCTTCATACAAATGCTAGTATTTTGATGTTAATGATTGTTTATTCTTGGTCATTTTGAAGCTATTTAAGGCACTTATTGTGAAGTCATTGTCTTATAAAGATTGTTGCTATAAATTTTTGTTTACTTCACATTTATATCAGCCATTGCTTTTATTGATAAATTATGTGGTTTTATGAAGTGTTAATGGCAAGTTGTACTTGCAAAAGACATATTTTATTGTTTCTTTGTTATGGGCAGGTACATCTTGATATTTCATTAATTCATTGGTTAAAACCCCAAGACTTTCTGATCAGTGGTGACTTGTGAGAGGGGACCTTTTAATAGATACCTTAACCTTGCCTTCTGAAACCCCCAGGTCATTGGGGATGTCTCCCTTGGGCCTTCAACCCTAAATAGAAAGAGGCATCCTATTGAGGTGACAGTGATAGGATAACCTCAAGTTACACCAATTTTCTCTCCATTACCCTTTCCTTTGATCAAATTACAAATTGTACGATAACATTTTGGTGTTGTTGTCGGGGAACACTAAGTCAATATTCCTCAATGAAACTTTTTTGGTAAGACTTTATCCAAAGAAATTTATCTTACAAAACTTACTTGGCGACTCCACCGAGGGTGATCCCCTCATTCCTTTGATAATTTCAAGAAAATTATCCGGCGACTTCACAAATGACAACCCATAGTGGACGTCAGTACACACTCCCTTCTATTGGTTTAATCCAATTTACCTCTACAAACCCTATTACCACTGTAAGTCCTCCTAAATTGTCTTACAAAGAACTATTTGGCCCTTTGGATCTAGCTAACACCCAAGGAGTATTACATGATCTACCCAATAAGGTTGACTACTGGATACCTATATTTTCAGGAGAGGAAGGACCCTATGGTAACTCACATTGGACCAAGTTCTGTGAAGGGTTTGAATTTCACCAATGTGGACAAGACCACCCTGATATCTTCATGAGGCTCTTTGCAACCTCACTCACTAGAACTTCCAAAAATTGGATTAACACTCAACCAAGTGGGAGCTTCAAAACCCCTGAAGATCTAGAACGAGCTTTCAAAAAGAGGTGGTGCAAAGAAGAAATTATAGATTTATTTTACTCTCAATACCTCTAAATTTGCAAAGGAACCAATGAGAGTATTAGACATTTCAATGATAGGTTCAATTTTCTCCTTAGCAAGCTCCAAACCAACTTTCACCTGAAAGGTGCTATTCTCCAGTATTACTTAAACTCCTTGGAGGGAACTTTGCAGTTCACCCTCAAGCATCGATTACTCTCAAACTCGGAAGAAGCACAAGAGGTTGCTTTCCGGAATGAGGAAAACCTTATATTCAATGATTCCATCCATTAGATTAACCTCTTGAACAGTAATGACTTTTGGCAACCATATGACGAGAGCATGATCGAACTAGAACCTAACCTCCCATAAATCCTTGAGCTGGAATATAGTGCTTACCCTAGAAAATGGAGCACGGGTTTCACAAACATGGAATATGCTTCCTTGTTTTCTCAACAAAATGAACCTCCTGAGGATGTGGAACCCAATCAAGACATGTTTGGAACACACAAGGATGAAGAGGTTGAATATTCCCTGCCCCAAATTTATGAGGATGACATTCTTGAAGAGGAACCTCCTTTTGTCTACCAAGTAGGAAGCATGGGACCAACATATGTGGAAACTACACATTTTTATGTTACTCTCCAAGTGAATGACTCCCTCCTCCATAACTATGTTTTTGACCCAAATGCTCCTAGTAATATTATGACCGAAAGAGTCATGCACCAATTAGGTATGAGAATATCACAGCCAAACACACAAGAAGACTTTACACGGGGAATTATTAAGGATCTAAGTGTTGTTTTCCATGCTTTCCTCGATGCCCCTTTTACTATTGATGTATTGGTAATAGATTCTCTGAGAAATTGGGGGATTATACTTCGTAAGGACCTTATAAAAAACTTGACCAGAAGTTTCCAAGACCAAGGGTCCAAAGCTACCATACCTCACCCTGAAGCAGGATTCGTTATCCTTCACAAAGAACCCATTACAGGATGTCTCATTGAGACCCTTGGTGAACCAGATGATCAGCTCCTATGTGTTAACAATGACATTGAGAAATGGTTCATACAAGAGGCGAGTTCAGAAGGTGAAACTACCAAAACACCTAAAGGAATGTGGACTTTAGAGTTTGATGGAGCTCATTCGAGTTATGGCTCAGTGGTAGGTATTGTCTTGATAGCCCCATCGAAGGAGACCTTCTATTATTCCTATAGACTTGAATATCATTGCAAAAACAACGTGGTCGAATACGAATCTTTGATCCTAGGATTCAACTTGGAAATCGATAAAGGTGTCACACACCTAAGGGTGATATGGAACTCAAACCTGATAGTGTCACAAGTGTTACTAGACTTTTCTGCTAAGAATGAGAGACTAAAAAAGTATCATGACTTTGAAAGATCCATTGCAAAATATTTTTAAATGGTGACAATCAAAGAAGTTCCCCGAGAAGAAAACTATGTGGCAGATGCCCTGCCTATTTCTGCTTCCACCCTACAACCTTGTGATGGACCACTCCAAAACCTGTGAAAAATGGAAGTATTGTTTTGACCTTCGATCTCTGATAACTTGGAATATTGGCAAGACTTTGAAGATGATGACCAGATCATTAGATTCATGGAAAACAGCAGACAATTCATCGATTCACAAGTAAACTTCATGATTGATTCCATGAACCTAGATGTGGTCAGCCTCCAAAAGAACACCTTGCCAAAAGGATGTGTCCCTTTAGAACATCTCCTTGATAGACACGATGTTTTCAAGGGAAAGAAACCCAACAAGAAAATGGATGAAGCCCTAGACTTCAACATTGGCATAGAGAAGTATCCAAGGATAGTCAAAATATGGAAAGGAACTACTGGAAAGGAAAGGGTGGAAATTATGGATCTCATAAGAGAATTCAAGGATACCTTCGCTTGGAATTATGATGAACTAAAGGCTTATAGGGGCGATGTCATCCAACATGTTATACCTTTGACAGGTGGAGCTAAACCTTTCCGAAAAAAGCTAAGACATATCAACCCAAAATTGGAAAACCAAATACAAAAGGAACTCCAAAAGATGGTCGATGTTGGCATCATAGATCCCATCAGATATTCTTCATGGATGTCAAATTTGGTAGTTGTCCGAAAGAAAAGTGGTGATATCCGCTTGTGTGTATATTTTTGAAACCTTAACCAACTATCCTTGAAAGAAAATTATCCCCTCCCAGATATGGAACATTTGTTACAAAGGGTTACAGGGGCAGGGATGATGTCCATGTTGGATGGATTTTATGGATACAACCAAGTCTTGCTCAAGAGAGAAGATCAGCTTAAAACAACATTTACCACACCATGGGGAACAATTATGTATTTGAGAATGTCGTTTGGCCTTATGAATGTCGGTGCTACCTTTCAAAGGGAGATGGATTTTTCCTTTAGGGACCTCATTCACAAAATCATATATATTTACCAAGATGATCTCACAGTCATATCAAAAGAGAGGAAAGACCACATATCACACCTTAGAATTGTTTTTGAGCGGTGTTGAAAATATGGTATCTCCTTGAACCCTACGAAAGTTTTCCTCGAGATAGATAAAGGGAAAATTTTGGGACACATAGCCTTGGAAGGGGGAATATCTATAGACCCTGAGAGGTTCCAATCTATTAGGGATGTACGTCCCCCAGCCAACAAGAAGTCCCTACAATCCATTTTCAGAAAAATAAATTGCATTCAAAGATTTGTCCCAAACTTTGTCGAAGTGATAAAACCCATAAGTATTTTACTAAAGAAGGATATGGTATTTAAATGGGATGATAAGGCCATTAAATATTTTGAAGAAATAAAGGATGTTATCTCCCAAGCCCCAGTCTTGATCAGTCCTGACTATTCACGAGATTTCATAATATTCTCTTTTACCTCCCAGGACAGCATTGCAGGTGTCTTGTTGCAAAAGGACGTTGATGACTACGAACACCCTATAGCCTTCATGAAAAAAGTCCTTATGGATTCAGAGCTGAATTATTCAATTATTGAGAAACAAGATTGCACCATAGTGAAATCCCTTGAGCATTTTAGAAACTACGTTGGTTATAACAACATCAAGGCTTATATCCCTTACCCGGCATTGAAGGATGTTTTATCGCAACAAGATTGTATGGGTACTAGGGGAAATTGGGTCTCCAAAATACAAGAGTATGACTTGGAGATAAAACCCATCAAGATTATAAAGGGACAAGGTATGGCCCAAATGTTGACTGAGAGCAACCAAGAGGCCATAAAAATGGGAGAAAGTGAACAAATAAATGTGGTAGTCAGTGAATTATAACATGATGAATGGTATTCCAATATAATATACTACCTTAAGAATTTATCGTGCCCAGATAACCTACTGTACTAAAAAATAAGGGCTTTGAGACTTAAGGCTATGAAATATTGTTTGACCGAAAATGGCCTTGGTTGGAAAGATCCCGATGGAGTTCTCCTTAGATGTGTCAATCAATAAGAAGTTGATAAATTGTTGAAGGAATTACACTTTGGACTTTGTGGTGGACATTTCGCAGCCCATACTACTAGCCACAAGATCCTAAGAGTTGGATACTATTGGCCAACATTATTTGTTGATACTCACCAATATGTCCAATATTTCCAGTCTTGTCAATAATTTACTAGTAAACCAAAACTCTCAGCACAACCTTTAAAACCCGTGGTAGTAGAAGCTCCTTTTCAACAGTGAGGGTTGGACTTTATTGGGGAATTTAAAGACAATTCAAGTAATGGATACTGGTGGATTTTAAAAGCCACGGATTGTTTTACTAGGTGGGTAGAGTATATTCCCACAAAGAAGGCCACTGAGGAGGTAGTCATGAACTTTTTGGAGGAATGAATCATAACTAGGTTTGGTGTCCCATCCAAGATTACCACAAACAATGCCAAGGCTTTCAGTTCTCATGCATTAGCATAATTTTGTTTCTAGTATGGCATTGTTCTATCTCATTCCTACAATTATTATCCACATGGAAACGGATTAGCAGAATCGAGCAATAAGAACCTTATGAACATCATCAAGAAGGTTGTGGGGAAAAAAAAAGGTCTTGGGATAGCAAACTTAAATATGCCTTGTGGGCAGATCGAATAACAACAAATACCTCAACAGGAAGGACCCCTTTTGAGCTAGTGTATGGGTTAGAAGCCAAACTACTTATGAACCTCCAAATCCCCATCCTCCGTTTTTCTCAGCAATACACTACCGATGGAGAATAAATCCAAGGGAGAATTAACCAGTTAATATAGTTGGATGAATCTAGAAGGACCACCCTAATACAAATGGAAAGAAACCAAGAAAGGATCAAGAACGCCTTCAATCGCAAGACAAAGGAGAGGGGTTTCGTCGAAGGAGATCTAGTGTTTTTATGGGATAAGATAAGGGAGAAACCAGGTATGCACAAGAATTTGGATGGACTATGGACGGGTCCCTACAAGATCATGAGTCATGCAGGAACAAATTATTTCAATCTAGGGACCATGGAAGGAGAATATTTGAAGTTACCAGTGAACGCTATGCACATCAAGTGGTACCACCCACCAGCAACATGACAGGTAAGTACAGGTAAGTAGGTAGGAATTTGCATTCATTGTATATACCATTTGCATTTCATGCTAGAGTAGTTTGTATTTCCATTTGTATATATGATTGCTTTCATTTTTTGTACTATATATGAGTCGGGGGTGATATCACCACCCCAAATGATTTCTAATAATCCTTTTTAGAGGTCAATCAGGTCAGAAGTTATGCCAGAGATGTTGAGTTTTTCATGCGCTCTACAATGAGCACATCTCCCCAAGTTAGAGCCAGATGTTATCCCCTAGCCTAGGGATAACTAAGGAAATTATATATCAAGGCCCACAGGTCTTAGACATGGAATACTGAGAGCCAGATCGACTTGAGCCTAGAACTGGAGGGCACATACTTTTTATTCTTCAGCGCCTCCACCTTGTCAGCAGCAGCAGCATCCATCCCATCGGCTTGGTCCTTCAGCAGCAGTGGGTCTTTCTCCATGAGGTAATGACTCTGCATATCATGGTATGTGTCACTTTGATTCTCAAAACATTTGAATATGTGCATTTAATTCGTTTGCTTCTAATGTGTGCTTGGACCTTATGCCTTTCCACTTGACCACACCTGGGGGGAATAATAGGATATCCTAGTAAGTTGGTTCCAATAGGGTTTGATTTGCCACTGGAGGGGGGTGGGGTGGTTCATGAAAGTTCATCATATGTTCCCACCATACTTACCACTTTTCATCTTTTTCCCTCTCATCCATCCCATACACTGGTCTGGGCATTGGGTTTTCCAAGCTCGCAAAAGGTTGTACCTTGCCTTGTTGGAAGAAGGGGCTAAAGGCCCGAAGGGTAAAAGTAGTTGGAAAAAGATAAAATCCAAAAGAATGAAACTTTCATATGCTTCGCCTAGGGATCCCTGAGAAATCCATAAAAGGCTTCTCGGCAAGAAATAGAGGGACCCGTAAAAAATAATAAAATCAAGACCTAGTTGGAGGATAGGGGGTCTCATCACGAGCCAGCCTATTAGGTACATGGGCATGTAGTGGTATGACACTACCATTGATTTGGTCACTACGTCAGGGTAGTGGCTCTTGGTGGCATAGCCAAGAGAAAGGGGGTCTCATCACGAGCGAGCCTTCTCATTTCCGTGAAATTCTTGTGGGTAACATTGTCGCCACTGATCACCACGCCAAGGCAGTGTCCCCTAACTAGTCTCTTGAAAGAAAAATCAATCAGATAAAAATATAAAAGGCATGAATGGGCTTGGAAACATTTTCATCCATGACAAGGTGCAGCTCACCCTCTTCAGAGGCACCCACAAGTAAGCCATACATTCCCATGTCATCACTGCACCCATTGCTCAGACATCCCTTACCACCTCACCCACTTACATGTCCTGAATTTGTCTTCACCCGGAAACATCCCACAGCTAATGAGCACTATCCCAATAGGACATCCTAGCATCCCCTCCAAACTTGGCTTGTAGAATAGCCTAATGTCTTTGAGCACTTGTCTGGGAAAGGGGGTTTCATGCACATGTTTAAATAACTAGATTATTAGATGTGATTGGCATTGCTATGATCTTTTTGACTTATGATCCCATGGAGGCAATACTTGTTTTTGTTGCAGGGCCACACTCGACAGACAGGTACACATGGGGAGATTATTAGTTCGGACCTCCATAGGGATAAAATCCCACCAGATGGATGTTGAGACCCCAGCCAGGGGCAAAGACAAATCAGAGGTTTGCACCGAAGAGAGATGAGGACATTCCACTAGAGACAGCCTGGCAGGCTTGGACCCAGGGGGATATTCCCCTTCTCACCATGATGTAGGCCTTGGAAGGCCCATGACGTCACCCATGTGACCCATGACATCACCCATCATTTTGGACACTTTGGAGGCAGTTGTGTGCAAAGTGGCACGTGTGGTTTGATCCAGAGGCCCAAGGAGGCCTAACGTTTTGCTCCTAGAGGCCAACATTGCCCTAAAAAGGCTTGAAGTCACCCTAAAAGGGAATTAATTCACCTTTTCTACTTGATTTAGGGTTTTATTATGTCATTTAATGTAAAAACTGGATATTACATGTAATTGACCATGTCGGCCTTTTTTTATCTAAATCTGGTCATTGATATTGTGTAAATAAGGGTTTTTACCCTTGTATTTTTTAATTTTTCACTCACACTTAGTGAGGTCTGAAATTTGTGCCCTACTTAGGGTTTATTGGTTGAATTTTAGGCGCACTTTTTGGAGGAGGCTAATCTTGGACTATTTTGGCAATTTTCTTGGTGGAAGTGTTCAACTAGAGTATTTGCTTAATGATTCTTGATGAATGTAAGTAAGATTTATGAAATTCTTGTTAATTCAATGGTTATGGTTATGTTTATCTTGCATTTACATTAATATTATGAAATTTTTAGTATAAAACCCTAAGAAGCCAAGCACGTGTTATTGTCCTTGCTTTAAGAGATTTTACCT
The DNA here is from genome assembly GCA_010110895.2 of Picea sitchensis. Taxonomy (NCBI): domain Eukaryota; kingdom Viridiplantae; phylum Streptophyta; class Pinopsida; order Pinales; family Pinaceae; genus Picea; species Picea sitchensis. The sequence goes on from SNQJ01S0033289.1 coordinate 155,629, forward strand.
ACTAGATTTTGCCAAGAAGCCGATTTTTCTTGAAGCTTTTGCGAGAGACCTTTCCATTGCAACACCCTAGCACTTTTGCTTCATCCTAGTCGTCATTTGTTTCATATTTGAACCAAACAAGGAGGAAAACTACTAAGGCCTAGGGTTACCTACACCTTAGTAGTTATTTTCCCCCTAGGGTTTGGTAGTTGAAGCCTTGGGTTACCAACACTTCAACTATTAATCTCTCTTGTCTTTGGCTCTCCTACTATCATCCTTTTCCTTCAACATTTGTTGCCACCTAATATACTCAATTTTCCCTAAAGGCACTAATCTAAGACTTCCTATTGAGTGATTGACCTAAACAACTATCAAAACCTACACCTTGAGCCTTCTACTAACCACTTCTAACACTAGAATAGCTTAACCTACTGATTTTATTGTTATTGTTACTAAAGTAATCTACAACCACATTTTGCAGCATTAAAATCATCTAAAAGCAATTGAAAGAGTTGATTAATGCATTGCCCTACTTGTTTCAGACAAATTCTAGTATTATGATGTTAATTATTGTTTATTCTTGGTCATTTTGAAGCTATTTAAGGCACTTATTGTGAATTCATTGTCTTATAAATATTGCTGCTATAAATTTATGTTTACTTCACATTTATATCAGCCATTGATTTTATTGATAAAGTCTGTGTTTTTATGAAGTGTTAACGGCAAGTTGTACTTGCAAAAGACATATTTTCTTGTTGCTTTGTTCTGGGCAGGTACATCTTGATATTTCGTTACTTCATTGGTTAAAACCATGGGACTTTCTGATCAGTGGTGACTTGTGAGACAGGACCTTTTAATAGATACCTTAACCTTGCCTTCTAAAACCCCCAGGTCACTGGGGATGTCTCCCATGAGCCTTCAACCCTAAATATAAATAGGCATCCTATTGAGGTGATAGTGATAGGATAACCTCAAGTTACGCCAATTCGCTCTCCATTACCCTTTCCTTTGATCAAAGTACAAATTGTGTGATAACAGAGCCCACTTTTGGGCTTAAAAAACACATTGCCTTCAAAATCCACGAGCTAATAGGAGCCTTTCTCTAAAACTCGTCACACAACATAAGGGTCGAACCACATAGGGTTGAACTTTCCTACCCCCAAGGCATCCTTGTCCTGGTCGTAGACCAATACAATATCTCCCTCGGAGAACACCCTGGAGCGAATAGACTTATCGTACTGGGACTTTACTCATTTCTTATGCGCCTAATTTGATTAAGATGCATCTCAACATTTCTCATCGAAATGTTCAAGGTAAACTAGGTGTTCTTCGAGTTGACTCGGGTCTGAAAGGAGCTCGACTGTTATTTTGAGTGAAGGAACTTCACATTCAATAGGAAAAATTGCTTCCACTCCATGAACGAGTTGGAATGGTAAGAATCCAATGGCAGTTTTGACTAAGGTTCTATAAGCACATAAGGTCAGGTAAAGCATCAAGTTCCAGTTGGTTCGGGATGAATTCATCGTTCTTCTTAAAATCATTTTTAATGATTTGTTCACGGCTTCAACCTAATTGTTATCCTGGGGATAGTAAGGAGACGAGTGCTTCTGCCTAAACCCTGGTTTTGATACTAACTCTGACATCATGTGGTTCTATAAGTGACTGCCATGGTCAGTGACAATCGCTCTTAGAACCTTGAATCTAGAGATGACCTGATTGAAAATGAAGAGTGTTGTTGTCTCCCCATCATTATCAAAAGTTTTCATAGCATCAACCCACTTAGTAAAGTAGTTGATGGCTACAATGATGTAACCATTCCCCCTAGTCGAAGATAGGTGGCATGTCATAAAATCAACCCCCCACTTGGTGAAGGGACCAATAGTGATGATGTGAAACATTGGAGTAGGATGTGCACGCATTTTCTTAGTGAAAATTTGGCATGGATGACACTTCTTGACCGCTTCAACACAATCTTTGAATATCGTAGGTCAAAAATATCCTAAGCGAAACTTTTTTGGGTTGTTTCCAACCCAGATAAGTGACCACCACATGCCCCACTATGGCAGTTGTTCAAAACCAACCTATGATTCTTCAAGACTTAAGCAATGCCTAAGGATTGAGTCCACCCCTCGTCAATACAAAATGTCAGCGATAATGAGGTAGTTTTTCACCATATGACACATCCATCGTCGCTCATCTCTCGAGCAGTTTAGAGGGAAATTCAGAGTTTGGAGATATATAAGGATATCCCCATACCATGGATCAGACGAAGAGATCAGGAAAATGTGCTCATCTAGAAATGAGTCTATTGTTTCACCTTCCTCCTTATCTACTGGAAACTATGACATCAACTCAGCGAAGACTAGAGACTTCTTATATTTTTCAGATGAAAATTCCAAGTCAAACTCTTGAAGCACAACAATCCTCTTGTTGTACTTCCCGATGATAGTTCTAGTCAAAACATATTGGAATGGATTGACTGTGGCGATTACAGTTGTGTTTCATAATAGAATATAATTTCTGAGTCGTTGGACAACATGAAAAGATACAAGTGCCAATTTCTCTACATGTGAATATCTAAGTTCATGACCCATGAGAGCACGGCTCAAGTAATATATTACATGCTCTTGGAGATCATCATCCTCCTGAACTAGAACCATGTCGATCGAAGACTTAGTTGTTTCCAAATACAAAAAATAATCTTGATCGTAATCTGGGGATCTAAACAATGGATTAGAAACTAACGCCTTCTTCAAAGCATCAAAGGGACGTTGTGGAGCTTCATCCCAACAGAATGGGACCCTTTTCTTCAAAAGGCACATAAATCCCTTTGTTATGTTAGCATAGTTTGGAATAAAACACCTGAGGAAATTTTTCTTTCCTTATAGGATATGAAGTTGCCAGATAGTGCGGGCGGGAGGAAACTGAGTGATTGCCTCAACCTTCAAAGGGTCAACCATGATCCCTTTTGTCGAAATGATGAATCCCAATAGATGACCAAAGGTCACACAAAAAATACACTTGTGTGGATTCAATCGAATCTTATAGAAATGACATTGTTAGAAAACTAAGAAGAGGTGTAAGAGATGTTGGGCTCTCTTGTGTGAGTGACCCATGAGATCGTCTTAATATGCATCCACTATGTGTTTTAAGTCATGAAAGGAAAACACCATGGGCCTTTGGAATGTTGCACCAACATTTTTAAGACCAAACGACATTTTCCTGTAAGCGAACGTACCCGAGGGACATATGAAGGTCATATTGTGTTGGTATTCCGAACGAATTTTAATTTGGTTGTAGCTGGAAAAATCATCCATAAACGAGAAAATATCACTCCCTGCACACTCATCCAAGATCTGATCAATGAACGATGTTGAGAAATTATCTTTACGACACGCCTTATTCAAGTCCCTAAAATCCATGCAAACACGGATTGTACCTTGCTTCTTGTCAACAGGGACAGGGTTGGAGAACAATTCCATACGAGGAACTGGGTAGATAAACGCTACATTTAGTATCTTTTAAACTTCCTCCTTTATTGTCAATGCATTTCTTGGGTTCACACGTCTCAACTTCTGTCAAACCAACTTCACATTTTCATAGGTTCGAATCTCATGTTGAAATGTTCGAGTACCAATGCTAGGAATTTCCTCGTAGGACCATGCGAACACATCTCGAAATTACTTAAAGAGTATCGTATATTGAGTGATCTCGTCCTGATAGCATTCCGCTCTGATAAAGATGTTTTCGACAATTTTAGGATTCCTAGAAATGTTGATTGGGATTTTTTCCAATATGTTAGCCATGTTTCCTTCGACATAGACACCATGTCTAGCCAAAGGATTGACTACTCCATCAACACTTTTAACCACAACTGAATTGAACTCTCCACTCTCTACTCGACTGAGTTCAAGAAGGAAATGCAATCTATGATGCAAATCCTCCCATGGTCTTTCGGCTCCGACAATTTCCTCGATAATTGCTTTGTCTGAAGGCAATACGGTATCCTAACATTCTTGAGAGCTTGGAGATTTTTGAGCCCAGATAGGCTCAGGAAAGAGGTCATCCTCCTCCGTGACCATAGGAGTTTGATTTGGGTCTAATGTGGCATGCCGAACAACTTGATAAACTAGTTGAGCAACAGACAAAGGTTCGGCCATTATGACATGAAATAGTCCTTCAACCATACTAGTGTTAATGTTTATGCCATTATTGTAGCTCTTTGCATTTCATTAGATAAGAGCATAATAAGAACAAGATCACTGAGAAATACACATTCACAAGAGACACAGCATTTATCCTGGGAAACCCTCTAGGGGAAGAAAACCCAGC
>SNQJ01S0033289.1:159949-180529 GCA_010110895.2 Picea sitchensis
ATTTTGATCATAGCTTCAACATGCAACATTGATCAAGATAATTTCATAACAAATAGATGCATATTAGAATAATCACACCTGGGTTGAATCATTCCTCTGAATGTGTTGGATCTTGAGATCCTTCTGGATCTATGGTAAAAGATCTCTTCTCCTGCAAATACTCTTTAGGGCTTAACCATTAACCATATGTGAGTACATACCTCGGATAGCATTTGCAGGTAGTGGCTCCATCTGGTAGCAGCGGTAATCATTGCCAACTCTTGAGAAAATTTCAAGGGTGATTGCAACTGGTTCTACGGCTGCAACTGCAGCTGGTTCTGAGACTGCAACTGCAACTGCAACTGCAACTTAGGGTTTTATGAGGAAACCCTAATTTTTCAAACTTCGAATTTTGAAATTCTGATCTAGGGGATAGATGCGCTGGGCTAAGGCGAGTTAGCTGGTGTAGTCGGAATTTCAAAAATCCAACTTTTACCCCCTCAAACTTGATCTGTGGATTTCTGGACTGGTGCTTTTGGTTTTCTGGTGCTCTGGTACTTCTGGTACTCTGGTTTTCTGGTTTTTTGGTACTTTGTGAAACTAGGGTTTCACTTTCTGGGAGATCTAGCCACTGAAAAGGTGTGCTCTAAGTGCCAAAATGATCCTTGGGGGAGGGTGCAGCTTTCTAGGTGGTTTTAGGGCTGAAAAGATTCACTTTTGCAAAACCCTAATTTTTTGGTACGGTAACAGTGACGTTTTTCCTCTTGCGAAATATGCTTCCTTCAGGTTGGCTCTGATCCCATGTTAATGTTTATGCCATTATTATAGTTCTTTTCATTTCATTAGATGAGAGAATAATAAGAACAAGATCACTGAGAAATACACATTCACAAGAGACATAACATTTATCCTGGGAAACCAACTAGGGGAAGAAAACCCAGCAAAAACTTCCTTATCATAAATAGCTTATGCAATGTTCAAGAGATAACTCAAACCAATACAGATAGTCCTCCCCAAGAGATGCGCCACTCTTCTTCTCCTCTCTCTAACTGGTAATTGCAGCATGCCTCATAAGATAATGAGCAAGTGAGTTGTGTGTTAGAAGTGAGGCGTTAGCCTCTTATTTATATCAAACTGGCACATGTGAAAGGTCACAATCTGGCAGGGCCGACCTCTCACTCTGGGTGGGTAAACCCACCTTTAATTAATTATGGGTCTTCCATTATAACTGTTGGGGCCGACTTCTTATTCTTCCCTTTGTAATTTTCCGATGACCAATCCGCAAAAGGGGATTTGGTCCTTATACAATTACCGACATGATTAATCCTCAATGGGGATTAATCCAATAACAATAATAATAATAATGACAAGATTAATCCGCAATGGGGATTTAATCCAATAATAAAATAATAATAAGAATGCTCTTCGCAGTTACATTATTTCAACAACTAGATGGCGAGGGAAGGGTCCATGGGTTCTGTACATACAATGTCCTAAACGAAGCGACACTATTAACCGAAGTAGCACGAACGTACGAATTCTATGCGGGGATATCAAAATACCCCATGAGCGAAGGGTACAGCCCACAACCGATGCTCTCAATGTCCACCTTAGAGTTTTAAATCTAAGGGATAGTAGACCCAGGATTATCCACCACGTTAGAAAGGTTGGACGCCACTTGATCGATAGTCATGATTCTTCCCTCATGGGGAAAGCATATAATCCGAAAAAATGTCGAGAAGACAACAGTCATGGAATAATTCCAAATTCTTCCTAACAAAATATTATAGTCGAGCGGCGCATCGAATACTTCAAACTCAACGCAAACAAACTTTCCCCTTAGCATGACAAGACATGAAGGAATCAAACCATGTGGCCAAAACGAACATCCATCGAAGGAATTCAAGAGTGTAGGAGAAGGGGTAAGTTCAGGTTTCCAACATGACAAAGACATCACGCATATGGAAGCACCTTCATGAATGGTGGTTCTCTTTACCAAGAGATTGTTGTAAACAACCCCTATCTGAAATTCTACATGATATTGAAGGAAAGGCCTCACATCAGTAGCATCAAAATTCATGACGAGCTGACTAGCAGAGTCTGCATCTCCTATGGAAGATAACAATGTAGTTTGTTGTGAAGGGCAACTTTAGAGAACCTCCAAAGCAGAAATTGCACAAGGCGTCTGAGCCAAATCCTCCACAACTAAATAATTGGGAGCAGGTCGTGCATTAGTTTTATGCATTTTCCTTTTATAAACACCCTTAGGTATCTTTGGCATTGTCTCTTTCTCAGGATTCTCTATATGGAGAGGGGTCTGATCCTCTGAAGTTTTCTTACCTTTCTCAGTCGACTCTAGGTTATCATAATTCTGATTTCTCATCGACAAGTATACATATTTTATCTTTGAGGATTTAAGCATATTTACCACTCCTTTATATCCATTTGAGGGGGGAGCACTTGAAGTTCCCCCTTGTGGGCTGAATTTAGAAGCACTAGCTTGCAAATTCTTCCCTTGTAGAAAATGATTTTGCAACACAACAGGTTGTTGTTGTTGATTCAACTTAATGAGCCACTGGGATTCTTCCATTCATGAGAATTGGTGAGTAAGGTTATCATCATCACAAATCTTACAAGGAAACTTTACCTTCATTTTCTCATCCTTTTCCCCTTCATCATTTTTATCTGAATTTTTGTTATTAACCCCACCACCTTTCTTACCCTTGCTTTTTATATTCTCTCTTGGTTTTTGAGGAACCTTCGAAGCCTTCATTTGCACCAAATGTGCATCGAAAGACAGGGTGGTGGGGGTGGTCAATTCAATGGTTGGATCGGCTGCAGGTTGCTAAGTAGAAAGTTTATGCATCTGGCTAGTGGCCAGGTCTGTGGATTTTGTTTGTGTGGAACCCACTATACCATCGACATGTGGGTTTGACTTTAGCTTTGCCAATTTGAGTGTGTATTGCAGAGCGTTTGGCATAATCTCATAGAGCATGCCTGACTGATAGTATATAAGCTATAACTCATGCGCCTGAAATATTTCTTGTTCTTCTGAAAACACTCCCAAAGTTGCGACATCCTTCAAAATATACGAGAGTAAGGATTTCAGGAACCATTGAAGGAGGAACTACGATGGGACTATAGCCTTAATCAAGCTCTTCCATCTCCTACATTCCTGAATGTGGTCGGAAATGTGTGTGGTGTTTTCTTGTACGACGTTAGCTAGAAAAAATTTCCCGGCATCGTACCAGATAGGGAGTTAGAAGTGGTTTAATAAAACCATAGCTAAATCATCGAACGTCGAGTACTTCCCCCTCTCGATTTCAATATACCATTTGGAAGTGCCTCTAGTCAGAGTACGTTGGAACAAACGTAATCTGATTGAATCGTCATTTAACGAGTTGGAAGAGCACCATAAATGGAATGTCATCACGTGGTCCTGTGGGTCTTCTCTGCCTTTCCCCTCAAACTTTGGAATGTCCTAAGGTCATTTAGTTGGGACCGTAGGCCAGCTGGGGTCATGACGTATAGGATCGTTCATCAACTTGGACAAATCTGGAAAATGCAAAGTTTCCAGAAATGGTAACCTAGGTTGCGTCATTGAATCATGAGTGGCCTGAAAAGAAGGTCTCGGGTTGTAATTGGCACCAGGTTTCCAGAAAGTGTTTGTAATCGAACCATATCTTGGGATAAATCCTTGCGGCCCCTGGTTAAACGGAGGAAAATCTCCACCTATCTGATTCCCAAGAGGAAAATTGGGGTTACCTCCAGCGGACCCCCCATGGAAAGGAAGAAATGTCGACATCGAGGTAGACTAACAGGGAAAGGGGTTGTCCCTAGAGAGTAAATTGGTCCTAGTCAAGGGGAGGGTTTACCTTGGAAGGATTTTCCCCCTACCGACACTGCAGACGTGGTGAAAGGGTTGTTCCCAAAACCACCGTAAAGTGTGAACAGGGTAAAAGTGGACAGAATACTAGCGAATGTGGATCCTCTACCCATAGAAGCGCCCTAACCCCATGCGGGGTTAGGGCCAGAAAATGGAACAGGTCCACTTCTGATGAATGGAGATGATGAAGGAATGTGACCACTGCCCCAAAAAAGGGCTTGGTAAGGAGTTGAAGTTCTACTTGCACGAACATTCAATGATTGGGATGTTGGTTGAGAACTAGCCAACATGTTAAGAATTCCCATCGACGACATTATGTAAGATAAAGTGTTTGTTGTTGACGCAAAAAATGTTTTTTCACTCGAAACTCGAGTGGGACCGAAAATCGACGAGGCAATGTTGTTGGTTATTGCGGCGACAGTGGGTTGAACCACATTTTCCGTTTGATCCGACATACTAGGAGGGAAGATCCACCCGGTAATGATCATCGAGGTGGGAGTTACAAGGGCTCCCGACTCTGACACTAGCGAAGTGTCATCCATAATGGCCCACCAAAGGAGGATACTATCAACAAAGTGTGATCCTAGAAGTGGGATTCGGATGACCAGAAATGGGAAAGTCAAAGGTAACAGAGAATTAGTGTGTGGAGTGAATTCCTCAACTCCAAGATCCTCAACAATTACCTCTTATGGTTCTATGGCGTTGTCTTCTAGAGATATAGGGTCTACTATCTCAGTCTAACCAATAGATAAGAAAATATCGGATTGATCAAGCCCATGCCTTTGTGGGGGCGGAGGAAAATTATTCCTAATCTCTTCCTCAAGCAGAAGGCCTTGAATTCTCCTTGATCTTTGAGGTGGAAGGTTGGCCACTTTGAGGGATTAGCTCTCAGTGACAAACAACTCACCTACCTAAGGTTAAATCACCTTCACCAAAAACACAACTAAAAGGGCCTTAAAGACAAGACATACACAAATAGATTTTTCAAAATTCCGACTCAAGTGGATTAAGTCTTAGGACCGGAATCACAACAAAGTGGGCTCGGGGCCTCCCAGACGAAGGCACGGGTTGATTAAGTCTCATGGATCAACTAATGAAGGTATGAGAAGCATTTATCTTGACCTCCACAGATCATCCTTATCTGGCGCAAGTACCCACGCTTCACGGGGCACCCTCGAGCAATATTGAAGTGCATGATACAAAATATTCCCCAGGTACTATGGAAAACCACCGCAATCACCATGTGATTTACCTAGGAATATCAACTATGTTTATCAACTCACAGTCATCGCTCGGGGGGTACACTCGATAGTCAGGATCGAAAGTGTCAGCAGGGTAGCAAAGCCTGGAGCCTCGAAAGCACCACCTCTCACAGAGGTATGGGTACAATAGAAACCCCCAATACACAATCTCTCCACTACACTCGGTCCAACTCTGGAGGGGAATCTCCTCAGTTATTCATTACACAACCTCATGTTTAAATGTTGTGTTAGAGGAGCTTCGGACCAACCTATACGAAAAATTAGGTTCTACATTCCCTATCTTAGACACTTATGTTTTTTTAGTGGTCTTGGAGAAATTTACTCTCCAACCTATGCCAATGCCCTAGCCTAAACTTGTTGGTTTACCTCAGAAAAAGAAAAGTTTTCTAATAAATTTTAGTTATGCGTTCATTTTAATAGGTTGTTCTTACTCAAAAGGGGTGCAGGTGAAAATTTTGATGATGTTTTAGACCGGCTCCAAAATAAATGCAATATAAGAACACAAAATTTTATTAAAATGAAAATAGATGCAACAATGCTTATGAAGTAAACTATTTTCTTTTTCAGATGAAAACAAGAGTTTGGGTGCAATATTTAGAAGACCTCAATATGAAAATGCATACAGGGATGCAAAACTTGTTATGATGGAATCTTTTCTCTTTTATTTTTAATAAAAAATAGGTTACCACTACCAAAGCATAATGCAACTACCTAAATGATAAGTAACTACTTATTTTCTTGCAAATATGACAAGCAAGGGTTCAAGAAATGAGTAATAAACAAACAGGCATATACTTTTTTTTTAAATCTTTTTCGGTTACAAAATAAAAAATAAACACGGGAATGAATATATTTTTTTTCTTTTTGAAACAAGGAAGAAAGAAGGAAAAAAGACAGAAAGCGTTTAGCCAAGATGACACTAAGACGACAGTGAATCTGGAAATGCAGACAAACAAGGTTGTTTTGTCAGTCTACCTAACAAACCTTATACTAAACAGTCTAAGTGATACGGATTTTATGAGCAGAAAAAAATGACTACAGATTATTAACATGTGCTTAACACAAAATAACAGAGATACAGTAAAATTGGTTTTCTATTCAATAAGGAAATAGGCTGAAACTGTAAAATGCAACGGAAACAAGCTTGTTGGAATGGTGGCGGCTTATCTCTGAGAAGAGATGTGACGGCTACGCTCATTCACAAGAAAATGATTACAATGAGGCTCTGAAAGCCTTTTTACAATAAACAGGAATGCCAAAAACCCTAGACATCCAAAAACCTAATCCTAGGAGATGAAGTGTCAAAAGTCATGTGGGCCACATCTGGGTAAATTAGTACATCAATTTCTCGGGGTCATAACTTTTGCATACGATCTAAGTTTTAGGCATATGATAGCCCGTTGGAAAGGTATCATCAAGGAGATTAATTTTGGGGGCTCAATCATGCCTTTGAATATCATTAATAAGATCGATCCCGAAAAACCTTCATTTAGGCCCTCAAAATGGCCCAGAAGTTAAAACTGTTAAAAATAGTAAATTGCCAAAATTGTTAGAAAATTGTTTTGAGCCTGTTGGAAAAGGTGGGTGGCCACAGATATCCACCTGGATAAATCCTCCCTCCTTAGGAAGAAATGGTCTCCACTTCCTTTATTTCCCCCATCAGATGAGGAAATTTTTGTTGAATTTGGCCTCGAGTGAGCCACTTGCCTTGGTGCAGGAGCTTCCTTGCTTTGACGACTCGATAAAGTTGGATCCTTTGTTGTCGAGTGCCCTTGATCTGTGTGTCCACAATATGATCGTTGGATGTCTATTTTATGCAGTCAGGGTTGAGCTCGGTCGGTGCCAGCTGCTCTGCTATGTCTGAGGTGTCCAATAGTGGTGGGAAATAAGGGCGAAGGAGATCCACGTTGAACACTAGGTGCAGGCCAAGGAAAGAAGGAATGTTGATCTCAAAAGCATTATCCCCCACGGCCTTGGTGATGGTGTACATCCCATAATGGAGTGGGTGAAGCTTCTGATGGGGTCCTGTAAGGCGTTATTTCTACAAGTGCAACCAAACTTTGTCGCCAACCTGAAACTTATGTGGCACCCGATGTTGATCATGGAGTTGCTTGTACTTTTCATTGGACTTTTGTAGGATATCCTGAACCTGTTGGTGGATCTGCTGGATCCGCTCAATGAATGGGGTGGCTTTTTCAGCTTCAGTTGGAGCAGGAGATGATTCAATCGAGGTGACCGCAAGGGGAAGTGCAACATCTATGGGACCCAATGGTCGGAATCCCAACCCCACCTGAAAGGGGCTATGGCCAGTTGAGCTATGCAGGGCTCAGTTATAGCTATGTTGGACATAGGGAAGGCTCTCATCCCATGGGTGAGGGTGCTTTGAATTATACATGCGAAGGATATGCACAATCATTTGATTTACGACCTCGGTTTGGCCATCTATCTGGGGGTGGAAGGTCGTGGATTTGGTGAGCTTGGTGTCCAAAAGTGACCAGAGGCTTGACCAGAATGTGTTGAGAAATTGACTGTCCCGATCTGAGACAATGGTTTGTGGGATTCCAAAATGTACCCAGACTCGTTCAAAGAAGATCTCGGCAGTGGCCTCTGCTTTGATGTTCTTCTTGCAGGCAACCAGAATCACCATCTTAGAAAAGCGATCAACAACCACAAAAACATAGTCATTTCCCCGCTTGGCGAGTGGGAGGCCTGACATGTATTCCATTGAGATGGATTCCCATGGCCTATCAGGAGTAGGAAGAGGGGTGTACAGGCCCTGTTTCTTAGTGGTCGGTTTGGCAATAACGCAGGCAGTGTAGGACCTGATATACTTGTTAACCTCCTGTCGAAGTTTCGGCCAATAGAAATGTTTTTGTAGCATCGCCACTGTATTTTCGATGCCGAAGTGTCCTACCAGCTGACTGTAGTGGGCCTCTCAGATCAGCTTCGCTCGCTCACTTGATGGAACACAAATATGGCCCACACGACACAACAACCCATCCTGAAGATGGAAATTATCGATAATTGTGTTTGCACCCAACATTTGGTAGGTGGTTGCGAAGTTTGGGTCTGTCTCATAGAGTTGGAGCCATCCAGAGGTCTCATGGATGCAGGAGTCTAGCACCGTGGTGAGTGTCACAATTGGAGGTCTGTTGAGGCAATCAGCGACATGATTGGTGCTTCATGTTTTATACTTGATGTTGAGGTGGAATTGTTGCAAGTGTGTGCACCACTTTTGATGGTAATCATTCTGAAATTTTCCTTGTGTATGCATGAACTACAGTGGCTTATGATCAGTGTAGATGATTGTCTCCTTCCCAAGAATGTAATGTCTCCATTGGCGGCAGGCTTTCATAATGGAGTACATTTATTTGTCATAAGTAGGGTACTTACTGACATCATCTGATAGTGTCTCACTATGATAGGCCACGGGGTGGTCGTGTTGAGTGAGAACGACACCCACCGCATAGTTTGAAGCATTTGTCTCGATCTCAAAGGGATATGGCAGGTCTGGTAGTGAAATTACTGGGGTTGAGCACAAGCACTGCTTCAAATCGTCGAACGCTTGTTTTTGGGACCGGTCCTACGCAAATTTTTCCTTACCACCACCCCTGGTTATTTGGCTAAGAGCCCATGCAATATGGGAGAATCCCAACACGAACCTGCGGTAGAAATTAGCAAGGCCCAAGAAGCTTCGAAGCTCAGTGAGTGTGGTTGGGGTTGGCCAGTCACAGATGACTTGTTAGATGGTTGGATCCACATGTACACCATGCTGATCAATTAGGTATCCTAGGTAATGGACCATGTCCATGCCGAAGGAGCATTTTTCCAAGTTGGCATATAGCTTGTATTGTTGCAAGGTGTGCAGAACTTGTTGAATATGCTGCAAGTGTTCGGCCCAAGTCTTGATGTAAATGAGAATGTCATCCAGATGCACCACTACAAAAGTATTTGTGAATGGTCGCAGGATATCGTCCATCATCCTCATGAAAGTGGACGGAGCATTTGTCAAACCAAAGGGCATGACCAACCATTCAAAAAGGCCTTCATTTGACTTGAAGGTGGTTTTCCATACATCTGTTTGTTCTATTGGGACCTGGTGGTAGCCAGACTTCATATCAATCTTACTAAATTATTTGGCCCCCGTGAGTTGATCAAGGAGGTCTTCGATTCGGGGAATCGGGTACCGATTTATGACTATGATTTTATTCAGAGCCTGGTAATCAATGCAGAGTCGCCAGGTTCCATCTTTCTTATGTACCAGTACGATTGGGCTCCCGCAAGGTGATGAGTTGGGATGGACATGCCCCTTGTGGAGCAATTCTTGGATCTATCGCTTGATTTCCTCATTCTCTAACAGAGAGCGGTGATAGACTGGCCCATTGGGCAGCGGTGTGTCGGGGGTCAGATCGATTGGGTTCTTGACCTGGCAGTGTAGAGATACCCCGGTAGGTGAGGAGGATATATCTGAGTATTCTTCCACAACCTTATCTACTTGCTTTTGTTGTGTGGAGAGGTCAGCCGCAGAGACCTTGGATGTGGCTATGATATTTCGCTTATTCTAAGAGTGAATCGCGAACAAGACAAACTTCCCTGTCTGAGAGATGACCTTCCTACATTACTTAGTAGAGATCAAGGAAATAGCACTAGGTGAGACTGCCTCGGGTATCCTGTACATTTTCATGTTCAAAGTAATAATAACACTACGAGGCCTAGACTCATATACAGCATGACGTTTCCATAAATAAGGTTGGCCCAAAAGAACATCACAAACTTCGAGAGGAGAAACATCACACAATACCTCATCTTTGAAGGGCTTGATGTCGTACGAAAGTCGGCACTGTTGGTTGACGCGGAGATCGCTTCCTTGGCAGAGCCATCCAATGGTATAGGGTTGTGGGTGTGGTGTTGTCGGCAGGGCCAGACGCTTGATGACCTCTGCTGAGATGATGTTTTTCTGGCTACCACTATCCACGATGAAGTGCAGCAGGGTGCCTTTTACCCACATCTGTGAATGGAAGAGGCGTTCTCCTTCTTTTGGCTCGTCTATTTCACCAGGTTGGAGCTTGGTGGTAGAAACAGTGGCACTCGGTTCCGCGTCAATGATTCTTCTTCCCCTTTCTGGTTCTAGCTCAGAGTTTGAACTTGCATCTGATTCAGAGGCTTTCACTTCGACAACCAGTGACTACTTTGAGCGGTAGTCAACAGTGTTATGCCAAGGGCTCTTATGGAAGTCGCACCACTTCCCGATATCTTTCTTTGTATTTCTGGTGTCCTTCTTTGCTTGGAGCTTGGACTGGTTGTCCTGATACTATCCATATTTTATTTGTCCTTTTTTCTGTGGGTTGGGGTTTCCCTTTCCTGGCTTTTTTTGTGATGGGTTCCTAGGCCCAAATTGTCATGTACTGTGTTTGAGCTTCTACTCGATTTTGACGGCATATCGGTAGGTCGCACCCAAGGATGAGATGTCCAAAAATTCCATTTCGGTATGGATGTATCTATGAAAAGTGTCGCGATACTTAAGCACCAGATGTCGCTATGAATATTTGATACCCATATTGGTGTGCAAGGTATGAAAGATATTTGTGAAATCGGGCACTACTTGGTCTCTTTCTTGCCGCAGTGTAGTCCATTTGGTATACAAGGCGTCATAACTTATGACAAGGTAGTATTGTTCCTTAATAACATCCCTAAAGTAGTCCTAGGTGATCGTGACTGTAAATAATGAGGGTTCCTCTATTTCCTTTTGCTCACAGAAAGTTTCCCACCAATCTTTGACATGGGGAACGGCTTTGAGGAGCGCAAAAGTAATCTTTTCTCTATTCGAAAAGTTATGGACAAAAAAATACCCTTCTAGTAGATTCAACCACTTTTCTAGAGCATCTGCGTCTATCTGACCTTCAAATATAGGAATATCGAAGTTTATTTGTACCTTGAAGGGGCTGGCGCCTCCACTCGAAGAAGATGTGTCGCCTAGTTGTAGCAGCCGAAGGATTTGCATGAAACTATCCATCATCTCGTTCATTTTTTGCGTGAGGGATTCCTTAATCAACAGTTTGAAAGGATCTCATGTCCCATCATATTTATTTTCTCCTTCCATGAGAGTTATCTTGGGCGTGTGAGAGATTTTGTCCTCGAGAGAAATAAGCTCGAGACCCAACTCTTTGTACTACGACCTCGTTGGGGACATGCATTAAGACGACAAGGAGCAAACGGATCTGATACCACTGATTCATATTTTATGAGCAAAATGAAATGACTACAGATTATTAATAGTTTCTTAACACAAAATAACATAGATACAGTAAAACTGGTTTTCTATTCAATAAGGAAATAACTTGAAACTGTAAAATGCAGCGGAAACAAGCTTGCTAGAATGGTGGCGGCTTATCTCCGAGAAGAGATGTGGCAGTTGTGCTCATTTGCAATAAGATGATTACAATGAGTATCTGAAGGAATTTTTACAATAAACAGGAATGTCAAAAACCCTATACATCCAAAAACCTAACCCTAGGAGATGAAGCACCAAAAGTCATGTGGGGTAAGTTAGTACATCAACTTCTCGGGGTCGTAACTTTTGCATACGATCTTCGTTTTAGGAATATGATAGCCCGTTGGAAAGGTATCATTGAGGAGATTCATTTCGAGGGCTCAATCATGCCTTTGGATATCATTGAGAAACTCGATCCCGAAATACCTTCATTTAGGCCCTCAAAATGGCCACGAAAGTTAAAACTGCTAAAAATAGTAAATTGCCAAAATTGTCAGAAAATTGTTTTGAGCCAGTTGGAAAAGGTGGGTGGCCACCGATATCCACATGAATCACTAAGAAAATATTTTGATATTTTCTATATATCAAGTGTTCAGAACCTAACAAAGAGACACCAAACAAAGACTCGGGACAGTCCAGGTGACTGATCCAACCATGCACTTAACCCAGAAAGGAAGAGAAATTTTAAAAACCATCAACTTCACACATGTCTGCAATTGTTATTGAGCAAATTGAGGATATCCACGGGCTATAGTGATGCAAATCACGGATGTATGTGGGCTATAGTGATGCAACACCCGGATATCCACGTAAGGTCAAAAAATAAAAGAGGCCACTCAGAAATAGAGGGCTTCAGGACTTAGCAACAGATCATGTGAGGCTAAAAGACTCTAAAAAGGATTCAGAAACTAACAACAAAAGACAACACAAGCAAGCAATACACCTCAACCAAACTGACCCAACTAGGAGCATCCCCAGCATAGTTTACAATTCTGATTAAGGGATTTTATCCCCTGTGATCGTGGGTCATAATCACAGTAGAGAAAGACCAAGTGAAAGAGATGAAAGTCTCCCCACAGTGAAAAACACACAAAAACTACATAAAATAATTACTTTAATTAGGATAAAGTAGGGATAGAGAGGAAAGAACAAGGTGCACCTTGTTCTCCCATTTGATGTTGATCCCCACTCCAATTCGTCGAAGAACTCCTGATAGTCTGTTGGAATCAGCCTGGAAGACGGATACAAAACTAGGATTGCGATGAAAGTAGTTATACTATCATAAGCATGTGAATTTTATACATCATATTCAAAGTAAACATAAATATAAATGTACAATGAAGACAAATCTATGGGAAAACAAGCTCTTTTATTACCAACAAGTGGAAAAGGTAAGTTACAACCTTGTCTATTTTTTAGGCATTGTCTTGTATCCAACTGCCCGGGTTCCTTCGGGAATCCTCAAGCATCAACTCAACTGATATAGACTCATCTCAATGACTCAGATAGGGATAAGGAGACACCCTATAGTCACATAAAGGAGAAAGAAGCTCTGGAAAAGGGGTTTCCATAAAAAGGGGATGTTACTTAGAGAATTATAGGGAAGGGAGGCTTGCTAGATGTTGGAAGCATAACTTTGCATAAAAGGACTTGATCTGTCCTCATCCCTCAATGATTGTTTTATATCTTCCCAAATAGGTTTGGGGAGTTGGATTTTGTTGAGTACGGGAAAGGGTCGTTGGGAAACGAACCCAATCGAAAAACCCGCCTGAAAACACGGAATTATTTTATTTTTCACAAATTTTGAGGGCATCTATGGGTTGCAATGTGGGAAAGCATGGATGTTCATGTGTTGCACTAGGGAAACCCATAGATATTCTCTTAGGGAATGCTTTTTAAGTGATTTGTGAGAGGTCCTTTGGGGGAAAAGTCTAGCAAGAATTAGGAAAGGGTTAGGCCATGACACAAAATCATAAGTGTGTCATTTTGTGATATAACAGTGCTATAGATGCAGAAGTACCGCCAAGCTACCAAAATCCAACACCCCATACTCTCCCTTTTGTATAAATGAAAAGTTTGTTAAGAAGGAAAGGGATTTTGGCTTAGCATTGTAATATAATTTCATTGTTAATAGAGAATCCTATTGGCCATAATTATGGAGGAATCATGTTATGAAATCCTAGAGACTATTCTTTGTTGTTCATGATATTTAGAAATTATTGTAAGATTGGACAATTCCAGCTGTAGATTTTTCTCGTTACTTGTTTCTATATTTTCTTACTTTCATTCTTAAATGGTGTCAACATATAGATATGGAATTGTAAATTTCAGTTAAATTGTAGGTTCACCTTGATTTACTATTGGTTGTTCAAAATTTCTATTATTAATAACTCAGTGAATTAATTCATGTTTGTCACTATCTTTTATCTCTATTGATTATGTATCTATTTACTCTCTTTAGTTCCTAGGTCAGACAAATTAGGATTAATTTAGCTTGAGGAATACACTCTACCTTTGCATATTGCATTTTGCATTTTAAATCAAATTCATAAACCAAAATCATCATTTGGATCGTAATCTAGATCCAAAACCTGTGTAGTTGATAGAGGGAATTTCTCCCTTATAAACAAAACCTTTGAACAAAACTTCTATAGAAGTTCACCATACCCAAAGACAATATGTAGCTTTGTAAGTTTCTTGGGTCGTATCCAATTCTATATGATCTCCACTTTTTCAGGATCCACCTAAACTCCTTATCTATCGATGACAAATATAAGGTAGCAAATGGATGTCATAGAGAATGAACATTTGGACATGTTTATCTGCAAATTATGTATTTGAAGTATTTTTAATAATTTATTAACCTATAGAAGGTGTTCATCCCATGATTTGCTAGAGCATTTGTAATACCAAAAGGTATCACTAACAACTCAAATAGTCCTCTAGTTTTGAATGTATTTTT
Source organism: Picea sitchensis (assembly GCA_010110895.2). Taxonomy (NCBI): domain Eukaryota; kingdom Viridiplantae; phylum Streptophyta; class Pinopsida; order Pinales; family Pinaceae; genus Picea; species Picea sitchensis. The sequence goes on from SNQJ01S0033289.1 coordinate 174,310, forward strand.
ACAAAGAGCTTTAAAGTGTATTAGAATATGATGATATCTAGTCTCGAGATCAATCTTAGTGAAGTATTGATCTCCCTTAAATTGATCCAAGAGTCCATCAATACAAGTTAGCAGATATTGATTCTTCATTGTTATCTTGTTCGAAACTCTATAGTCTATGAAAATATTCCATGTGTCGTCATGCTTTGGTAGTACGTCTATAAGACCACTACAAGGGGAAGAACTCGGCTTGATCTTTCCAGTGTCCACAAGCTATAGTATTTGACAATGAATTTCATAATTCTCCCATAGGTATATGTGTCAATGCAGTGGACCATTGAGAAATGGTGATCTCGGAATGAGGTCAATTCCATGTTGCGTTGAAAAATGCTCTAGTACTCATGTCACATCCATAAATAGGTCTCTATGCTACTTCAAGGTTAAACCAAGTTGTATTTTTTCTTGTGCACCTTGCTCTTTTTGCATTGAAATGAGACATCTACCAATGGAACCTAGTTTCCTTATTGGTTTGGCTGACATGAGAACAAACTTCTTTGAATGGGAAATTATATTTCTAACCTACTTGGCTAAGATACGTTGCAGTATCTATAATGGTGAGGATTTCAAGATAGCATATGTACATCCTGCACCTTTTACATGTCACTTCAAAGGTGATTCATTGTTCCATCCCAATCCCAAATGTAGGGTCATTCAATGATGGAATTACATACTTCCAATGGAATAACATCACATAGGACCTCATCCTATAACATATGGATATTTTATGGTATGTTTGACTATTTATTGACCATAATTTCCTTCCCTCTTTGTGTCCATTTGAGGGGATAGGGTTGAGTATGGTCAACACCTTTCAGTTTCAATGATCACATGGATTCTAGAGAGATGATGTTCTTCTGACTTTCCCTATTGATGGTAACGTGCACTTGTTGTAATTTTACTCAAAATTTGGTGTGAAACAATCTTTCGTTCTCTTCTTGGTATTTGGTGTTGGAATAAGTAGTTATTGGACTTTCTATGTCAATTTAGAGGGTTGTGTGGTTGTGATATTCCTCAGGAAAATACATGTTGTGATTTTTTCACTAGTATTCATTTCAATACATATTGGAGATTCATGATTAGTATCAATGTTCTTACCTATTTCCATGACCATGGTCCAATTATATGTATTGCAATGTTTATTCTAGTGAATGAATGTGTGATGATGATCACACCACATTCTTGCAGTAGGATTCCTGGAACCATTAGTAGCTTGAGTAACTTGTCTATATTGCTTCTACTTCCAATGTAACTTGTCTTTACTTTTGTATTTATATGTAACAAGTTTGGACTTGAATGGTATTCTATCGACTTGACTATTCAATTTTTAAATTTCCCTTTGTTATGGCTCTTGAACTTATTTTATAATTTGGTTGCAAATCGATAAGAATCTCCCCCAATATGTTAATGTTATGAACTATTATTCTTATTCAGATACTAGTGTAGACATGCCTTGAATCCCAAAATTCTCAATCATTATTTATTTCTATCATCCACTTTAATCGACATTTAATGATTTTATGCAATGAATTATGAGACATCCTGCCCTTACTTCTAGTGCAATACTTTCCATTGTATGTGTCCATCATCAAGTTTTCCTACGTGATAGAAATTGTATTTCAAAGTTGTATTAAATTCTTCCCATATGGTTATGGTTCATTACACTTATTTTTGCATCTATGTGACAGACTCCCACTATGAAAGTGAGTTTGGTGCAAATTTGAGAGTTGTGAATGCGTACTTTACCTCATTAGAAAAGTGATTCACAACAAAATATAATTCAAGTTGTTGCAACCATCCATATAGGGATTTGGCATCAATAGATCCTTTGAATAAAGTTATTTCAATATACACCTTTACTCTTAATGGTTTTCTTCCTCTGAATGATGTGCCAGCTCCATGATTGGAATTTCAGCAATGATTGTATCCAAGTGAAAAGTGTCTCATCAATTATATGAACTAATCATACATTTCCTCTTGTCTGTGTGTAGGGATTCTTCCACAATGTGTTGTACCTATACTGCAAAGGCTTCAAATTTGTATCCCAATTTAATGCTAATACGACGTGTGTGAATGTAGTCTAAGGTGGATAATCATGTCACCCTAAAATGATGATATGTCAAATGTGTCTAGATTGGCATACAATTATTAGGCTAGTGCAACACAATAATGGAGATTAGGAGGTTATATCCTTGATACCAACTGATTTAATCTCCTTGGAAGGGATCACACGATAAACTATGGAAGGGTTAATAGCTAGAATTTGAATTGTAAAAATGCAAGAAAATAAATGGGAAATTGCTATGAGTATGGGTAGGGCGGTCTCCTACTAGCAATGTTTGATAGGGATTATTCATCTTTCTTTCCATCCTCAATAGAAAATTTGGCACATATGAATGCAGTTCAGATTACTTGCAAAATGTTTGATGAACACCCTATTCACAAACTATTTGATGGAAGTCCCAATTGCAAATTGTGTGAAAAAATACTTGTAGACGTATTTCAAGTTTTTATGTAGTCTCTTACTAGTAAAACACTCTCCCTACGAACAAAATTTATAGAGGTGGGTTGGGTCTCTATGTTCAGACATGGTTCCCAAATATCGACCCAAACACCATGATATTGAAAACAAATCCAATCTATGTAAGACTATCAAATATCTCTATTCACATGTGACAACCAAATATTCTTGAATCAATTGGAAACACTCTAGGTCAATTCATTAATGTATAAGTAGAATGTATTATCCAAGTTCTGTTTACATTTTATTGTATTTGTGTAGAGCTTGATATCAGCAAGGGACTCCCTAGAAAGATGGTTATAGACTAGAAAGACATCCACTAAACCTAAATACTAGCTAGGAGAACACAATTATTAGATACAAAACATGCCAACGAACAAGAAACCTACAAGGATCATGACCATTTTCTTGTTCCTCTCCATGAACAAAAGGAAATAGTAGTAAATCTAGAGGCTAGCAATTCATAGGGGGGAAGTCATTTGGACCAACCCGGAAACATCATATAGAACAACCACAAACATCATCAATAGAGAAAAAGACTCTAGTGGAACTAGAGAATCCATCGTAGGTTCCCTAACCCCCCCATGGGAGTGGCATGGAGGACGAAAATGCCTTGGTGATATCCCCATACATGCAAATAAATCCAATAGAGAATATTTCTAAGGGTTTAAAGCACCCCCATGTTTTGAATAATCCAGACATGGAGGAGATAGATTTAGTACCTAGCTCAAATTATTTTGAGCTTTTGTTTCCTTCTAATAAACTAATATATATTAATAAAACACCAATCTAATACAACTACATTGAGAGGATTGACATAGAAAAAAGGGGAAAAAATAAATGACTACACAAATTAGGAATACCTAGTGAAAATGTAACTTGTATCACTCTCATGGTGAATTAGTCACAACTAGGGTTGTCTATGTTGTAACTTTGGTTCTTATTTTATTAATGGCAAAAAAAAACAAACAAAACTACAACTTACAAGAAAAATATATGTTAGGGATAAACATATTAACATGATTGTAAACAAGTTATTCCTAACTTTGTCATCCTTCTCGGGTTAGTATTTTATGTAATCCTCTTTATAAAGGAGAGAGATCAATTATAAATATAGGAACTGAATCAATTCCATTTTGCATTATTACCACTAAGTAAACCAAACATCACTTGACATGCAATTGAATTGGGCTAGCACATGTCAGATTGCATCAAGCACGACTACGTCTGCCAGGGTTCTGGGCAATTGGATTCCATAACCATATATCATATCATAACTCGGAAAATGATTATCACAACGAGAGAGAGTATTGTAGGAGTTGCACACTTCATTTTGGGAGGTGTGTATGTTTTGTTTCTCTAGTTGTGAGGCATGACGTTCATCACTTATACAATTTCTATTGTCAACCTTCATCAAACACTTGTTCTCCACATGAAATAAATAAATATAGTCAAGGATTATCATAAATTAGTAGATTTATAACAACTTTACTAGTGTTGGACACATCGACTACATGGAGAGGGGGGGTGAACAGTGTAGGGATCTTTTTCCCAAAACTCCTTAGTTAAAAATCACCATTAACTCATTACTCATTGTTGTCATTTATAACCAGTAAAATGTCAACACATATCAGCAACATATATCAGCAATATATCATCAACAAGTAATCACCACAAGGAACACAAAGAACACAAGATGTATGTACAATTTTCTTTTTATTATGGACTACAATCCTTGGGGGTTTTCAGCAACAATTGAATAGAGTACAACTCTACAAGAGAACCAGCTCTATAATGCAAGATTCATCTTACACCCTCAGCACCAATTGACATGAGGCAAAAATCCTCAACAAATATCAATATGTACCATAAACAAGTGCATCAACCATGCACCAACCTATGCTAAACAACCTGTAATCAACCTATACCATAAACAAGTGCATCCAACCATGTACCAAGTATATACCAATCATGTTTCAACTACTCATCAACAATGACTCATCAATATGTACCAACATCATCAACTATACACCTCATGTATGTGCCAACTCATCAATTGTTTGTCTCAACCATGACTAGTTTTGGATTAGTCAACAACCCTAACTTGAAATAATCATAACTTTGTACCTGTAATGAATAAATATCGGAAACTGATACACAATGTTCTTCAATGTGTTTTGTGAAATTCCTCCAGGTTTCACTACTTGTAACCTCTCAGAAAAGGAGTTATAGAAAAAATGGCATACCTTGATGAATTTTGGCTTATTCTAGAGAGAGACCTTGTAGAGCGTGCCCCACACGGAATATTTTTTAAATTGATATGAAACTATTACACAGCATACTTCAAACTATAATATAACCAACACAATTGGACTCACTGAATTTGGATCTGTTATGAAGAATTTATGACGTTTTTACCCAAAACACTTGTTTTAGACTAGTTTCGGGACTAGCCACAAATCTTATTTTCCACGGAGTGTATCTCCAAAAATACAACGACCCACAAGCTGAATTTTTTACCACATATACTTGGATATGTTTCATCAATGGAATATCAATCTGGGTTTGAATCATTATAGAAAAAAAATTATTACGAAAATGGTGAGATGACCTGTAAATAACATACCTTAGAAAGCATCATGAAAAGAATTTATCCTCCCTTGAATTTCGGCCCTCTTTTCTTCACCTTCCCTCTAAAATTCGGCTTATATATCCTTTGGTTACCTCAGTCACCTATATATCTTCAATATGCTCAATTTTTCCACACCAAAAATGCTCAAGAATCTCTTCACCAATACTCCAAAAGATATTCTGCCCGCACGGGTGTAGACAGATTGGCAAGTGTCATGTAAATGGAAGGAAATTTGTAAATGAAGTCTCATGTTCGATTCTCACCCAGACTTACTCGTGCACCATTATTGCGGGCTAGGTGGTTGCACCTGGGGTTATAGTGGTAGTCGCCTGGGGATCGACCCCGTGTCACGCGAGTACGAGAACCGCGAGTTGTCGATTCCCCCAGTAACAAAAAAAAAAATACTCCAAAATATATTCTCACAAGAAGCTCTCCATTGATCCACAAAAAGGATGATCTACAAGAGACCATTGTTATCTTATTTATACTTTCATCCTCTAGGTCACTTAACCCATTTCTAGGTCACTTAACCTATTTTCCTTATTTTAGGGTTAACCACTTTCCATAAATAGAAAGGTCTCCAATATTTTATCATTTAAATATTCCTTATTGATTTTGTCACCTTACTTTATCATTTCTTGATTTTTTCACTTCTCTTTATTATTTAAATAATCCACATTGATTTTGTCACTTTACTTTATCATTTAAATAATGATTTCTTTTTTAACCCATTTTTAGGTCACTTAACCCATTTCTAGGTCACTTAACCTATTTTCTTTGATCTTCATCTCATTATTCCACATACAAGAATGGGTCCTCCAACCATTCTTCTAGGATAACTCAATCCGCAAAGCGTCTTCTCGTGAGGGATTTCACCATAAGGGGACTACTTTGGAGTTCATCCATTTGTGCACCTTATCAATCATGATAAGACAATAATGAGAGCATGGGTCCTCCAACCATTCTTCTAGGATAACTCAATCCGCAAAGCGTCTTCCCGTGAGGGATTTCACCATAAGGGGACCACTTTG
>SNQJ01S0033290.1:7287-65016 GCA_010110895.2 Picea sitchensis
AAACAAACTATGCTCTGATACCACCTGATCTGAAAATAGAAGGCTGACTTGTTATGCTATGCAAGCACCCTCTACTTCATTAAAATAAACTTTACAGGACCTTGCTTCATGTGTTAAAAAATGCAAGATAGTTTATGTGCCAAATTTATGTATCTTCTTGTAAATGCTTATGTGTGAGGATATGTTCTTTTAAATGGTTAAATATGTACTTTCAATAAATACACAGCAACATAACTTGCAGCAAATAAAAAACCAATGCCATCGTGCCACGTGGCAGCCCACGACTGGGCCACGCGGCATCTTATAATTTGCCAAAACCATGCCACGTGTCACAACACAATTCGTCCAACTGTCAGCCAATCTGAAACTGCCAACTCAGCTCTGACACGTCACTTTTTCCATTTCAGCATACGGTCATGCCACGTCAGCATCCGTACGGACTGCACAGTCAGTGTCCCCTTTTTTTTTTACCTGTTTGATGATTCGAACAGATCGCGATATCTCTCGCTCCCGACATCCGTTTGAGACAAAATGAGTTGTGTTGGGTTCGTGATGACGAGGGATACGCTCTCATTCGTTTTGAGGCAATTCCGAGAATGTTGATTTTTGAGCCAAAATTTGACCCCTGGTCCAGATTTTGATCAACTCTCCCCTCTCTTGTGGATTAATTTATCCCCCATCTCTATCAATGTCCCCTTAACAGCTAATATCACATTTTATTATTAAAACATAGAAATATAATTCGCGTATACATCGCTTTAGCCTTAGCCACACATTATATGTACATTAAACATTAATTAAACTGGGAATTATAGTGGGGATGTTACATTCCCCCTCCCCTGTAATTGTGTGTCGTCCTCGGTGCACACTATGTCAATATACATATACAAATTTACATCATGATACTTAGGAAATAGAATTCTGCAATTTAACAACTCCAGCAGTAGTTCCAACCATAGTCTATTATTCCTCTCAACCCGCAAACCCAAGGAATGCACCATTCGTTTATCAGGCCAACCCAAGGAATGTGCCATTCTTTTATCAAGGCCCCTAATGCAGTTGGAAAGGAATCTGAGATATCGTTCCATAACTCTAGTTTCTCAAAATGGAGTTTTGCATTTTGTTTTCTTCAAAATTATCAAAAATTTGTGGGTGTTCTTCCCTCATGTTTTCTTCATGCTCCCATGTAGCATCTTCAGGACCGTAGCAAGTCCATTGAACCTTTACCGGCCCTATGACCTTGTTCCTGATCATTTCAACTTTCTGATCTAGGATGCATACTGGTTCCACCTGGAAATCCCCTTCGTTCTCCACATGGGTCACATTCCAATCAATTATGTGGTTAGGGTCATGCACATATTTCTTTAATAATGACACATGAAATACATTATGCACTCGCATGGATACAAGAAGTGATATCATGTATGCAATTGGCCCTATATTTTCTAATATTTCAAAAGGTCCACAATATCTTGCTGCCAACCTTGGGAAACTTCCTAATCTTAGCGAACTTATTTTCGCTTTCACTTTGAAAAACACATGTTCTTCCACTTTAAAATCTCTAAACACTTTATTCTTGACTGCATAAATTTTGTGCATGTCCTGGAAATCCTTTAAATTTTGCTTGATCTTTGTCATATGCTCTTCCATTTCCTTTAACAAATATGGCCCAACAACTGCTCTATCTGCTAGATTATCCCAACTTGTTGGTGTGTTACATTTTCTGCCATACAATGCTTCAAATGGACTCATTTTCAATGAAGCCTGATACCCATTATTGTAGGCAAATTCCACTAAGTGGATATAATCCTTCCACTTTGATGGTTGGTCCATCAAAAAAATTTTGAGCATGTTCTCAATTATCATGTTAGTCCTCTTTGTTTTCCCATCTAACTTTGGGTGATATGTTGTATTGAGATTTAAATTTGTTCCAAAGCCCTTTGTTATGAGGAAAATATCTCTATGGCATGGGGTAGACCACAACGAACAGAATGACACGCAGAAATCAAATCCAATCCCAGATATGTTATATAAATGAAATGTTAATTACAAGACGAGGCCAAGAGCCTACCTCGTCCGGACGTTTAATGAAGACTATCGTTGAGAACGCAACTCAAATATTTATACCTGCAACTTGTCCTCAACAACCAAGATACGCAAGCTTATGGTGATGATATATAGTGTTAGCATATAGATTAGCATAATCCATTAACATACATGACAAATATGCCCATGGAATAATAATTCAAATATTTGCAAGATATAAATTGGACGAGAAAAGAGTATTTCTATTAAAATGATCAGCAAAAGTATATAGGTGACAAACTTATGTAACAGCATACATCAGAACCGAGAAACTAAGGCCCTCTAGCTGGGCCTCCACCACTTCAATCCTCCATCAAAGGCAAGCTCATATAAAGTAGATAACGAGGTTCTCCATCACAAATAAGGAAGAGCTTGGGGGTTGAAAAAGGAGTTCATACTTTCAAGGATAAAGGGATGCAGACTCAATATGAAGTGAAATTTCTCTAGAGTGTATTTGCTCTCAAAGTTGAATTATCTCTCCCAAGGCTTGGATATGGCTCAATTTATAGCCTTCAAATGGAACTGAAAGGTCGATTCGGAGCGTTTCCAGTATATGGAAGGTCAAGGATCATGGATCTCATGACATGGCATGGAAACCCGAACATAATTTTTAATTTTGAGCACCAAACCCAATGTATGCAGTTTGTAGTGGAGCAACCTGTGTATACATTTGTTGTCTAACTGATAGGGCATGTATATGTGGAAAAATGTGCTTTTTTGGCTCTGGAAGGTACAAAAGGGGACTTCAAGTTTACATAGGGAAATGGAAAGGCCATATGAGCAAGTTGCATGGGGTGAAGAAAAATTTGTTGTAACAGATGCCCCCTAATGTGTTAGGTCAAAGGAGTATCTGTGATAGTCGAAATACATCATAATTCCGATAAGTGGAGTAATAGAGACTCAGCTAGAAGTGCTAGTTACTCATGAGAATATTACAATCTATAATGACATTGTACACATGGCTGCCAATCTGAATTACACTGCAGATCCATGTGGAAATATACCAAATAGTTGTCCATGGCCATGAATAGGAAATACAAAGCAGACATATGCCATAGGTTGTCATAGTCACAAACAAGGTACAGTGAAATCCAGTCTCAAAATCAATCTAAAGATATTTGTATACAATGGAGTACAATCTGATCTCCCATGATCACTGAAGTCATATAGGTATTGGTCTAATGAAAGATAGCAACAAATTAGAAAAGTTGTTATTGTAAGCTGGAGGTTCTCTACACTATCCGTCGAAGGTGCAAGTCTACATCATGTGAATAGATGAGTTGAGGTTGAACACAATGAGACTTCGTTTGATTACCGATCATTATGGTATACCATTAACAAACACGAGAAAACCTACCGATAATGAAAGTAGGTATCAAGGCACCGAGTACATTCTACAAGTGTGAATAAGGGTGTTGAGGTCGAACACTTGAAGAATCCATCGATCATGGGACATTGATGTATTCCCAACTGTCGATGGTGGGAGAACCTGCCACTGATGACTGCAAGCCTCTAGGTACTCATAGGACTCTAGGTATTATTTCCAGAATAGATGAGATGAAGTCGGTGGAAAGAGACCCGCTGAGAAGAGAGCATTAGGAAATCTCTCATCAGACGGTATGAGGTACAAAGCAATAGCTTGAAGATTAAGAGGAGCTCGGATGAATAGGATGTTCACGAACCAACAACCATGTGTGTCTTTCACATGCACTAGATGCAAGTAGTGCACAAAAGAGACCCTTTGAATAGCACCCAATAAGAAAAATTGTCGACAAAGGTGAGGAAACCACCAATAATGCTAATGGCATCCAAGACACTGCACGAATCCCAAAGTGTGAACAGATTTATTTTCGTAGAACACAAGGGAAACCCCCCAGTCAGCGACCAATGAGGAGATGTCAATTGTTGGGTTCAAGTTTACCTACCCATGATGAAAGTAGGACTAGGGTGCATGATGGGACTACAACTTCATGTGACTTTGAGATACACTGAGGGTATAGTGGACATGCAAAGTCAAGAGTTCTGAGAAATGGTTGACACAGGCTTATAGACAACCTTTTAACGAGAGCATGAGACATATGGATAAATCAGGAAGCATAGACTTGATGATAAAACTTCATGATGCAGGAGGCATCAACGAATTCTCCATAAGGACTAGAATAATAACCAGTTGGAGGAGTAAACTCTAAGTAACGAGCTCAGCTTCCTAAGGTCATGTTAATCCCAAAATTTGGATGAAAGTGGACTCAAAAGTTTTTGCTCTATTCAAAGGCGACACGACTGTTGCCAATATGAGATAATGTTATTTTCTTGGCTGTCTTTTTTTGTTTTTTCATAGGCAAAGAAATGTTATGATACAAGAGAGGAAACGAGTGTCGTGAGTAAGAAACTAGCTCCAAACAGTGGAACATACCTACGTTCAATGCAAGGAAGTGCATGTGGGGCATGGACACTCAGGGGTATGTTTCCTCTTAGAGTACAGGGTGTCAAGCTGCAAAGGATATAAAAAAGGATCTTCTTGGTTAGTGATGCAAATTGTTGAGGTAAGCGACTTATAATGAGAAAGCGGAAACCAACAATAGGCTCAATACTGCAAGCAGGATGATGGAATGTGATTACAACTTAAATCCAAAGAATTTCATTTTTTCATAGATTTAGTCCCCTAGGCCCAAAAAAGTATAAAATAATAGCCAAGAGAACTTTTCTAGCCAATGGTGACTATAGTATTATTTTTTTGTAAGTTGTCTACTTGGTCTGAAAAAGGGTTAAACTTACACCAAATAGACATCATTTCAAATCCATTTAATGAGTGTGAAAGAGACAATTTCACTCGACAATCTTTTCATTTTTTAGAGAGTCGAAAAGGATATTAACTAATACTTGGGGGAAGTCCTATAGGTAAAGGTCAAAATGCTTGTGAGTAAGAATATAAGGTTTGAACGCAGAGTCATATTGAAACTATAAGGAACTCTCGATCCTATGGAATGACTTCTGCATGGGCACCAAATAGTACAAAGGTTCTAACTAGGGTACCCATGTTTGGTAAGCCTCTACCATTTAATAACGACACTTCTAGTGGCAGTAGGAAGGTTTTGTATCGCTAATATTATGGGTTTGTACCTAGGGTGTATGAATCATGTTCATAGGATGATTCCAGAGTGAAAAATGGAGTGACAACCTATCATATATGTCAGCGAAAGAATATACCTGTCGAAGGCATGAACGGGTGGCATGACACTAGAAACTGCAAAAATCCTGGACAAAACCACCAAAAACCAATTCTTTCCACTGCACTATTAGTCTACAAGGTCAAAAATTAGAAGAAACTATATGAAGTGGGTAAAAAAAATTCTACTAATAGTAAAAATAGACCATTTTACCATAATATTTGAGTTTTTTCACCCACATAGTGCATTTTAGGCCATTTTGCCCATGATCTTCAAGTGTCGATTGTGGGAACTACGATCAACAAAATTAGCAACCGTCTGGACCAAGTAAGTGCCCATCCCCTCTACTTCAATTTCAATGGTTTGAATTTCAATTTTAGGCCCCATTTTTTGAGTATTAGAGGGCGCAATATGTAAATTAGGGCGTACATGGGTGATAGTTCATCGGGTCGTGTATATGCCCCCATATACACAGGCAAAGCAAATCCTACCCGTGTATATGCAACCCTATACGCGATTGTTACCATGTTAGCCCGCGTACAAGTCCGTGAACACATTTTTTGAAAGGATTTAACTTAAAAAATGACTTTTCCTTTGCAGAATGGTGATTGAATAGAGGGAGAGGGAGCATGTAGAGTTATATGCAGCAATGGAAAGGAATGTAGGGTCCCAACAAGCTTTAAAAATATGTGGCCTTTATAAATTTTGGGCTCTCAAAGGAATGAGGGCTCAAGTGAGGTTACTCCAGATGCTCATAAACTACTGGGATCCAAAGATAGAGGCCTTCAACCTGTGTGGGCAACCATTGAGGATTAAAGTGGACAACATATATTTTATCATAGGATTGTCTCATTGAGGCAAGGTAGTGAATCTTAAGGCTCGAGGCGCTTGGGGTGGTATGACCATGGAGGAGTACATTTCCACCCATTGTGTTACAGGCATAGATAAAGTAGGGAGCCAACACCCAATCAGGGTGATCGATAACCTGAGCTTAAAGATCATTGTACTTGTACTTACATGGATTTCGGGGTCGACCTCATTGCACCAAGCATCAAGGCCACTCATGTTCTATGCGATGGAGTGTTTACGACCCATTATTTATGACTGGTGTACCTCACTGCTGGCTAACATAAAAAGCCAGCTAACAGATTGCAAACAAGGGAAAAAGAGAAATTTTGGATTTGCATCCATTATGTGTATATTTTTATTTGAGCGGGTTCTAGTCTTGAGCCCTAGTGTAGAGATTATTCCACATGGACTGCGTGATCCAGCCATGTCACGGTGGATTGATGTGATGAGGAAGCTAAGAGGTGGTAGGGTGCCAATCCCCTACAATGATGAGTTCTTTTTCTGGTGGTGTCGACAGGTCATAGCCATTGATGACTACTCTTATGTTGGGATCGAATACAGAGGGGATCCAGATATGCCTTTTCCACCAGGTTCCGCCTACGGTGATATTAGTAAGAATTTTTTTTATATATTTCACTTTTTGTGTTTTTCAAAAAGAAAAAAAAAGACAAATATGTTTGTATGGTATCAAGTATTAACAATTGCTTTGTCACATAGATGTAGGTCTGATATGGCCAAAGGGATTCCCACAACATCGATGGAGGAGCCGGGGAGATGAGCACGCGGGAGGATATGCGGAGTGAGTGTTGCATAATGTGTAGGGTAACTTGTCTCGATTGACACACAGGATTCATATGGTTCAAGTGGAAGATCTGCCATAGGCTATGCAGTTGGTGGGTGTACCCTGTGCATGGGTGAGACTCTTTTGGCATCTCGCAAACGTTGTAGTGTGCTATCATGACACACATCCAGTGCCACATGCATATATTCCATGGTCATATTAAATACTAGCCATATATGTATTTTGAGGGTGTGAGCCCCATTTTTTACTATGACACCATATTTTTTGAAAAGATGAAATATAAAAAAAAATGGTCTTCGACTTTACTTATATATGTTACAATGTGTACATGCATGAATGTGTTTCCTTTGCTTAGTTATGTGACAAATGCCAATCTAAAATATAATTAGCATATGCATCGGATACATGATTAGAACATCTAGGTATGTGATTATAAGTAAGAAAATCAAAGTATCATTCCAAAAGTCGTACTCGTAGGAATCATCGGAGTAGAGTAGGGTCTCGCACATGGTAATTGTCGTTTAACTGACATACGACTAATTGGGAGTCCAGGCGAACCTATAAAGACCGAACACCATGTGAAATGGCATTGCGTAATAGTTCTATAACAACGCTATACTCAGCCACATTATTCATTGATGGCTCCAGACGAATGCCACCTGAAGACACCAGTTGGTCCTCGGGTGAGTAAATGAACCAAGTGGTGGAAGCCATGTTCTGTGTATGATGACTGACACCTTTCGTGAATCCTAAGTAAACTAAAGACTCTGTTTACATCTACCAACCAAGGGAAAACTTGATAAGCAAGTCAATGACAAAAAGGAAAAGATATATATACACTAAGATACACTAGTATACAAACGTTCACGCCCAAGCTTGAGGGCTTACGCATAATACCTTTTAAGGTAGAGCCTATTTCTGGGCTCATCCAACATATTCCCTTCATAATCTTCCAATTCATAGGCTCCTTTCTCTAAGACACATCGCACGATATAAGGACCGTGCCACATGGGATTGAACTTGTCTACCCCCAACGGTTCTTTGGCTTGGTCATTCAGGAGAACCAAGTCACCCTCAGTGTATTGTCGAGGATAGACAGACCTATCATATTGAACCTTAACACGTCATTTATTCGCTTCGATAGTTGTAGAGGCATCTCGACGCTGCTCATTGAGATGCTCCAGGTGCACAAGGCGTTCTTCAAGATCAGATATGTCAGGAAGGAGATCAATTTCGAACTTGAGGGAAGGGTTTTTTCATTCAATCAGAAGAATCGACTCCACGTCATGTACTAATTGAAAAGGAGAAAAATCGGTGGAATTCTTTATCAATGTTCTATATGCCCAAAGTGCAGGGTAAAGCATCAGATTCCATTCAGACTTACTCTGGCTTACATTTTTTTGCAAGATGGTCTTGAGAGATTTATTCACCGCCTCTACTTGTCCATTTTCTTGGGGATAATAAGAGGAAGAATGATCATGCTTAAACCCCAGTTTTGATGCTAACTCTTTCATCATTTCATTCTGAAATTCACTACCATGATAAGTGACAATCTCTTTTGTGATTCCAAACTGGGATATAATTTGGTTGAATACGAAGAATGTTGCAGTCTCACCATTGGATTTAATAGTAGGTATGGCCTCTACCCATTTAGTGAAGTAATACATGGCCACAATGATATGTTTATGCCCCTCAGGCGAAGCTGGGTTACAATCCATAAAATCTACCCCCCACTTGGTGAAGGGACTGACGATGATGATTGGGTGAAGAGGGGTTGGGTGTGAGCACATTTTCTGAGCGAACACCTGGCAAGGGTGACACTTCTTGACCGCTTCAACACAATATTTAAAAATTGACAGCCAAAAATAATCGGCTCGCAATATTTTTTGGGTTGTTTCAAGCCTAGATAAATGACCACCACATGCCCCACTTTGACAGTCATTGAGAACCGACTCAGCTTCCTCATGATTCAAGAAACGACGCAAAATATTATCTACTCCTCGACAATACAAAGTGTCATCGATGATAAGGTAATTTTTATCCTAATGACATATACGTTGTCGATCGTCTCTAGACAGATGCTGGGATAGCTTCAAGGTTTGAAGATAAATTAGAATGTCTCCATACCAGAGGTCTGAAGATGAGATAAGGAAGATATTTTCATCCGCGAACTAATCGTCATGAAAAAATTCCTCATCTAGTCGAGGGAAGTCTGATATCAACTCGACAAAAACTAGCAATTTCTTAGACTTTGTCGAAGCAAAATCGAGATCAAATCCTTGCAAAATAACAATCCATTTATTGTATTTCCCCCCTATGATACACTTGGTGAGGACGTATTGAAATGGATTGATATCTGCAACTATGGTAGTTTTTCAAAGTAATATATATAATGTCGTAATATTTGAACTGCATGTATGGCGACGAAGGCTAGTTTCTCTACGTGAGAGTATTTAAGTTTAGAACCAACAAGGTTTTGACTGAGATAGTAGACAATGTGCTCATGGAGCTCATCATCCTCCTGAACCAGAACCATACCAACCATCCCTTCGGACATGAAGATATAAATAAAATGGTCTCTACTGTAGTCTGGAGGCTTCAGCAGAGGTGTCGATACCAAGGCTTTCTTCAGAGCATCGAAATATTCCTAGGCTCGCTCATCCCATATAAACGGAGTATTTGTCTTCAAAATATGCATGAAACCCTTAGTTAAATTGGCATAGTTCACTATGAACTAATGCAAGAAGTTATCCTTCCCCTGTAAACCTTGAATTTGTCGAATGCTGCATGGGGGAGGAAATCGAAGTATTGCCTCAACCTTCATAGAATCCACCATGATCCCATGCTCAAATACTAAGAATCCTAAAAGATGACCAGACCTAACACAAAAGACGCACTTGTGAGGGTTCAACCGGATGTGATAGTAACGACATATCTCAAATACTAATCAAAGGTGAGTGGAGTGATCTACTCTCTTGCGAGAGTGAGCAGCGAGATCATCGAGGTAAGCTTTGACAATATGCTTGAGATCATGAAAAGAAAAGGTCATGGTAGGTTGGAAAGTTGCTCCAATGTTTTTAAGGCCGAAAGGCATTTTCCGGTATGTAAAATTACCCCAAGGAAAAATAAACGTTGTCTTGTGTTGATCCTCAGGTTTGATTTGAATTTTATTATACCCTCTAATCCGTCCATAAAAGAAAAGATTTTTCTGCATGCACACTCATCAAAAATCTAGTCAATGAAAGGAGTCGGGAAGTTATCATTAGGACAAGCCTTGTTAAGGTCTCGAAAATTCATACATATGCGGATGGTTCCTTGTTTTGTATTCATGGGAATGGGGTCGGACACCCATTTAGTCAAGGGAACTGAGTAGATTAAACCAACATTAAGTAGATTCTCTACCTCTACCTTAATAGCAGGGGCCTTCCTAGGATTAACAGCTCTAAGATGTTGTCGAATAGATCTAGCATATGGATAAGTCTTGATCTCATGTTCAACAATGTTGGGGTCGATCCTTGGCATCTCTTCATACGACCAAGTGAATACATCACGAAATTCTTTGAAGATATCAGTGTAGATCTAAATTTCTCCATGCGAACAATCTGCACCGATATATAAATTCTCAATTTTGTCAGGAACTCGAGAGATGTCAATCATGACGATAGGATAAATATTCAAAATATTTCTTTCGTCATAAATACCATGTGTATTTGGCGGAACCACAACATGACTGACCATCTTACTCAAGGTAGATCTAAAGTCATCATGTTCGATCCTAACAAGATCTGGGAGGAAATAGGAGCAATGATGCATATCGTCCCAAGGCCTATCAGGACCATACATGGCCTCTAAGATGGCTTCATCTGAGGGTAAAGTATCGTTGAGGCAATCATGCGAACAAGAATATTGGATGACCCATACAGGCTCTAGAACAGGATCATCCCGGTCTGTCTACGAGGAAAAAGGATATGGGTCAGCAGTAGTGTTAAGAACAGACTGATATGCAGTTTTTGTCGATGACAATGGAATTTTCATCCCAATGTGAGACTGACCTTTGTATGACATAGTCGGGGAAGGTAGGGTCCAAGGGTCATTGAAATACGAAGTACAGAAAGGAACGGACCTCATCGACAACGAAGACTCACTGTAAATGGCATCAATGTGATGAATTGGTGCCACAAAATCAAAGCTACCCATGAGAGAGGAATACATTCTGACACCAACATCCTCAGTTGCTTGCTAAGAGGTGTCGATCACGGGGATTGAAGATCCAACTGATGCACTAGGACTAGCATGCGCAAAGGACAATTGATCAATCATCGCTATTTTCCCTTCATGAGGAAAACATAAAGTGCAGAAAATGGACGACACGACTGTTGTCATGGCATAAATCCAATTACGCCCTAGTAGTAAATTATAGTCAAGGGGTGCATCAACTACCTCAACATAAATGTCCACTGTCTTTCCACCTAACTAGACCGGAAAATCGGGAAGAATTTTGTGGGGTTGGAATGAACACCCATCAAAAGAGGTCAACATAGTCATAGATTGGGATAGAGTCGGAGAGCCAATGGCTTTCCAACATGTTAGGGACATCACTCATGTCGCCACACCTTCATCAATTATAGTGCATTTGATGGTAATTTTCGTGTACTCCACATGGATTTGAAAGGCCATGTGGTAAGGTAAGCGATGCCTAACATCCGTGATGTCAAACTTAATAATCTTTGAGCCACACAGGTCTAGAGCTCCTAAAGAATATAACAAGGCACTCCTCTGTGAAGGACATGTCTGGAGCACCTCCAAATTCAACATCACACAAGGGGTTTGAACTAGATCTTTGACAATCGAATAATTTTGGGCAGCTCTGGAATTAGGATTGTGGGCAGAGTGTTTTAGTACTCCTTTCAGAATACGAGGCAGAGGTTCCGGCTTTTCGATCTACAAGGGAATTTCTGGAGGAGGAGGAGACTTTGGACCTACAACAGTCTGTGAAGAACCATAATCACAAGATCAAGTGGCTACATCAATCTGGGACTTGACAATATTGACACATAGATGGCCACCTTCATATGTCAAGGGGTTTCGACTCCCACTCGATGCATTTCCGGTGTTGGGGCCCCCGAGGCCATTTGTTGATTATGTGGAAACGGGTTTGTCATCACAGCGGGTGGCTGTGATAAGAGCCTCGAGGATTCCTTGATTTTGAGGCATGGGTGGGTAAGGTGATCATCTTTACAAAGTTTACAAGGAAACTTCACTTTCTGTTTTTCTTTCTTTCCCTCACTAGCATTATTATTTGATCTATCATTTTTAGTGTCGTCCTTGGATTTGTTATTATTTTTCCTACCCTTATGATTATTACCTCATCCTTTCCTTTTATTCCCTCCTGGTTGTTGGTTACCATTTGGGTTGGCCAACGACTGTACAGATTGCACATATGTTGACTGAGTGGGAGTGGAGGATGAATCCAAAGCGTGTCCTGCTACAAGGTGGCTCAGAGACAAATATTTCAACTAGTTTGTCACCAAATTTGTAGATTTAGCATTTGCCTAGGATTTTTTCTAGGGTCATAGTTCGGTCGTGGTGCATTAGGAAGAATTTCATACAACATCCCAGATTGATCATATATGAGGTCCAATTTATGGGATTTGAAACTATCTTCTCCCTCAGATATTACTATGGATGTAGAGACATCCTTCAAAATATAAGGAAAGAAGGACTTAAGGAACCATTCCAATAGAAACTCTGGAGGAATGTAGGATTTGATCAACCTCTTTTGTTTATGCCACTCTTGGATATGATATGAGATATGTGTGGCTTTATCTTGGCATAGGGCCGAAAAAAGTTCTATGTCAGAATCGTAACGAATCGACGACTGGAAGTGGTTTAGAAAGACTAAAACCATCTGATTAAATTTTTCGTATGTTCCCCCCAATAGCTCAATGTACCATTTCACAGCGACCACGTGAGGGTGCATTAAAATAGATTCAAATGAATAGAATCATCATTAATGGAATTAGATGAGCACCAAATATGAAAAGTAGTAACATGATCACTCGGATACTCACTAGTCTTTCCTTCAAATTTTGGAATGTTCAAAGGAAGCTTGGCGGGGATGGGGGGCCATGACAGATCGTGACGCACTGGGTCATTCATTAATTTTGACAAATATAGCATATTAAGCGTGGTTAGAAAAGGGAGTCGTGGTTGCGCCATCTGAGCCCATGCTCCCAGGAAAGATTGGTGTTGAGGGATTGCAAGCCATCCAGGGTTATAGTATATATCATGGCCCTGTCTGGTAGGGTAATATCCTCCTCCAAATTGATTCATAAAAGGTTGTATGTGCACCATACCTGTGGAAGTGGTATAATGAGAGTTATATACACTGCCCCCATCTGGAGGAGCTCCGGGCTGGGGGTTGCCCATAGCATGAAATTGACTCCCTCTGGATGGAACCCTGGAGGACGGAGGGGGATTTTCCATAATAAATGTNATTGGCTTTGGGAACACTCAATCGGAATTTAGAAGGTTCATATACCAATAGAAAATTTAGGGAAATGGGTTGGATTAATATACATGGGTAATTTCCCCTTGGTCCCCCTCTTAGGAATTTCTCTTAGACTCTCCCCTCTCTTGGGGATTAATTTAGCCCCCGTCTCTATCAATGTCCCCTTAGCAGCTGATATCACATTTTATTATTAAAACATAGAAATACAATTTGCATATACATCGCTTCAGCCTTAGCCACACATTGTATCTACATTAAACATTAATTAAACTGGGAATTATAGTGGGGATGTTGCATTCCCCCTCCCCTGTAATTGTGTGTCATCCTTGGTGCACACTATGTCGATATACATATACAAATTTACATCACGATACTTAGGAAATAGAATTCTGCGATTTAACAACTCCAACAGTAGTTCCAACCATAATCTCTTATTCCTCTCAACCCGCAGACCCAAGGAATGCACCATTCGTTTATCAGGCCAACCCAAGGAATGTGTCATTCTTTTATCAAGGCCCCCAGTGTAGTTCGCTAGGAATCTGAGATATCGTTCCAGAACTCTAGTTTCTGAAAATGGAGTTTTGCATTTTGTTTTCTTCAAAATTGTCAAAAATTTGTGGGTGTTCTTCCCTCATGTTTTCTTCATGCTCCCATGTAGCATCTTCAGGACCATAGCAAGTCCATTGAACCTTTACCATCTCTATGGCCTTGTTCCTGATCATTTCGACTTTCTGATCCAGGATGCATACTGGTTCCACCTGGAAATCCCCTTCTTTCTCCACATGGGTCACATTCCAATCAATTATGTGGTTAGGGTCATGCACATATTTCTTTAGTAATGACACATGAAATACATTATGCACTCTCATGGATGCAAGCAATGATATCATGTATGCAATTGGCCCTATCTTTTCTAATATTTCAAAAGGTCCACAATATCTTGCTGCCAACTTTGGGAAACTTCCTAATCTTAGCGAACTTCTTTTCGCTTTCACTTTGAAAAACACATGTTCTCCCACTTTAAAATCTCTAAACACTTTATTCTTGACTGCATAAATTTTTTGCATGTCCTAGAAATCCTTTAAATTTTGTTTGATCTTTGTCATATGCTTTTCCATTTCCTTTAACAAATATGGCCCAACAACTTCTCTATCTGTTGGATTATCCCAACTTGTTGGTGTGTTTCATTTTCTGTCATACAATGCTTCAAATGGACTCATTTTCAATGAAGCCTGATACCCATTATTGTAGGCAAATTCCACTAAGTGGATATAATCCTTCCACTTTGATGGCTGGTCCATCACAAAAATTCTGAGCATGTCCTCAATTATCATGTTAGTCCTCTTTGTTTTCCCATCTAAATTTGGGTGATATGTTGTATTGAGATTTAAATTTGTTCCAAAGCCCTTTGTTACGAGGAAAATATCTCTATGGCATGGGGTAGACCACAACGAACGAAATGACACGTAGAAATCAACTCCAATCCCAGATATGTTGTATAAATGAAATGTTAATTACAAGACGAGGCCAAGAGCCTACCTCGTCTAGACGTTTAATGAAGACTACCGTTGAGAACTCAACTCAAATCTTTATACCTGCAACTTGTCCTCAACAACCAAGATACGCAAACATATGGTGATGATATATAGTGTTAGCATATAGATTAGCATAATCCATCAACATACATGACAAATATGCCCATGGAATAATATTTCAAATATTTGCAAGATATAAATTGAACGAGAAAAGAGTTTTTCTATTAAAATGATCAGCAAAAGTATATAGGTGACAAACTTCTATAACAGCATACATCGGAACTGAGAAACTAAGGCCCTCCAGTTGGGCCTCCACCACTTCAATCCTCCATCAAAGGCAAGCTCGTATAAAGTAGATAATGAGGTTCTCCATCACAAATAAGGAAGAGCTTAGGGGCTGAACAAGGAGTTCATACTTTCAAGGATAAAGGGATGCAGACTCAATATGAAGTGAAATTTCTCTAGAGTGTCTTTGCTCTCAAAGTTGAATTATTTCTCCCAAGGCTTGGATATGGCTCAATTTATAGCTTTCAAATGGAAATGAAGGGTCGAGTCGGAGCATTTCCAGTATATGGAAGGTCAAGGATCATGGATCTCATGAAATGGCATGGAAACCCGACATAATTTTTAATTTTGAGCACCAAACCCGATGTACGCAGGTTGTAGTGGAGCAACCTTTGTATACATTTGTTGTCTAACTGAAAGGGTGTGTATATGTGGAAAAATGTGCTTTTTTGGCTCTGGAAGGTACAAAAGGGGACTTCAAGTTTACATAGGGAAATGGAAAGGCCATCTAAGCAAGTTGCATGGGGTGAGGAAAAATTTGTTGTAGCAGATGCCCCCTAATATGTTAGGTCAGAGGAGTATCTGTGATAATTGAAATACATCATAATTCCCATAAGTGGAGTAATGGAGACTCAGTTGGAAGTGCTAGTTAGTCATGAGAATATTACAATCTATAATGACATTGTACACATGGCTGCCAATCTGAATTACACTGTAGATCCATGTGGAAATATACCAAATAGTTGTCCATGGCCATGAATAGGAAATACAAAGCAGACATATGCCATAGGTTGTCATAGTCACGAACAAGGTACAATGAAATCCAGTCTCAAAATCAATCAGAATATATTTGTATACAATCGAGTACAATTTGATCTCCCATGATCATTGAACTCATATAGGTATTGGTCTAATGAAAGACAACAACAGATTAGGAAAGTTGCTACTGTAAGTTGGAGGTTCTCTACACTATACGTCGAAGGTTCAAGTCTACATCATGTGAATAGAGGAGTTGAGGTCAAACACAATGAGACTTCGTTTGATTACCGGTCATTAAGGTATATCGTTAACAAACGCGAGAAAACCTACCAATAATGAAAGTAGGTATCAAGGCACCGAGTACATTCTACAAGTGTGAATAAGGGTGTTGAGGTCGAACACTTGAAGAATCCATCGATCATGGGACATTGATGTATTCCCAAATGCCGATGGTGGGAGAAACTGCCACTGATGACTACAAGCCTCTAGGTACTCATAGGACTCTAGGCATTATTTCCATAATAGATGAGCTGAAGTCGATGGAAAGATTCCTGCTGAGAGGAGAGCATTAGGGAATCTCTCATCAGTTGGTATGAGGTGCAAAGCAATAGCTTGAAGATTAAGAGGAGCTCAGACGAATAGGATGTTCACGAACCAACGACCATGTGTGTCTTTTGCATGCACTAGATGCAAGTAGTGCACGAAAGAGACCCTCTGAATAGCACCCAATAAGAAAAATTGTCGACAAAGGCGAGGAAACCACCAATAATGCTAATGGAATCCAAGACACTGCACGAATCCCAATGTGTGAATAGATTTATTTTCGTAGAACACAAGGGAAACCCCCCAATCAGCAACCAATGAGGAGATGTCAATTGTTGGGTTCAAGTTTACCTACCCATGATGAAAGTAGAACCAGGGTGCATGATAGGACTACAACTTCATGTGACTTTGAGATACACTGAGGGTATAGCCGACATGCAAAGTCAAGAGTTCTGAGAAATGGATGACACAGGCTTATAGAGATCCTTTGAACGAGAGCATGAGACATATGGATAACTCAAGAAGCATAGACTTGATGATAAAACTTCGTGATGCGGGAGGCATCAACGAACTCTCCATAAGGACTAGAAGAATAACCAGTTGGAGGAGTAAACTCTAAGTAACGAGCTCAGCTTCCTAAGGTCATGCTAATCCCAAACTTTGGATGAAAGTGGACTCAAAAGTTTTTACTCTATTCAAAGGCGACACGACTGCTGCCAATATGAGATAATATTATTTTTTTGCCTGTCTTTTTTTGTTTTTTCATAGGCAAAGAAATGTTATGATACAAGAGAGGAAACGAGTGTCGTGAGTAAGAAACTAGCTCCAAACAGTGGAACATGCCTATGCTCAATGCAAGGAATTGTATGTGGGGCATGGACACTCGGGGGGATGTTTCCTCTTAGAGTACAGGGTGTCAAGCTGCAAAAGATATAAAAAAGGCTCTGCTTGGTTAGTGATGCAAATTTTTGAGGTAAGCGGTTTATAACGAGAAAGCGGAAACCAACAATAGGCTCAATACTACAAGCAGGATGATGGAATGTGATTACAACTTAACTCCAAAGAATGTCATTTTTTCGTAGATTTAGTCCCCTAGGCCCGAAAAAGTATAAAATAATACCCAAGAGAACTCTTCTAGCCAATGATGACTATAGTATTATTTTTTCGTAAGTAGTCTACTTGGTCCGAAAAAGGGTTAAACTTACACCAAATAGACATCATTTCAAAGCCATTTAACGAGTGTGAAAGAGACAAGTTCACTCGGAAATCTTTTCATTTTTTAAAGAGTCGGAAAGGATATTAACTAAGACTTGGGGGAAGTCCCATAGGTAAAGGTCAAAATGCTTGTGAGTAAGAATATAAGGTTCAAACACAGAGTCATATTGAAACTATAAGGAACTCTCGGTCCTATGGAATGACGTATGCATGGGCACCAAATAGTACAAAGGTTCTAACTAGGGCACCCATGTTTGGTAAGCCTCTACCATTTAATAATGACACTTCTAGTGGCAGTAGGAAAGTTTTGTATTGCTAATATTATGGGTTTGTACCTAGGGTGTATGAATCATGGTCATAGGATGATACCAGAGTGCAAAATGGAGTGACAACCTATCATATATGTCAGTGAAAGAATATACCTGTTGAAGGCATGAACGGGCGGCATGACACTAGAAACTGCAAAAATCCTGGACAAAACCACCAAAAACCAATTCTTTCCACTGCACTATTAGTCTACAAGGTCAAAAATTAGCAGAAACTATATGAAGTGGGTAAAAACAATTCTACTAATAGTAAAAATAGACCATTTTACCATACCATTTGAGTTTTTTTACCCACATAGTGCATTTTAGGCCATTTTGCCCACGATTTTCAAGTGTCGATTGTGGGAGCTACGCTCAACAAAATTAGCAACCATCTGGACCAAGTAAGTTCCCATCCCCTCTACTTCAATTTCAATGGTTTGAATTTCAATTTTAGGCCCCATTTTTTGAGTATTAGAGGGAGCAATATGTAAATTAGGGCGTACACAGGTGATAGTTCATCGGGTCATGTATATGCCCCCATATACGCAGGCAAAGAAAAGCCTGCCCGTGTATATGCAGCCCTATACGCGATTGTTACCATGTTATCCCACGTACAAGTCCATGAACACATTTTTTGAAAGGATTTAACTCAAAAAATGACTTTTCCTTTGCAGGATGGTGATTTAATGAAGGGAGAGGGAGCATGTAGAGTTATATGTAGCAATGGAAAGGGATGTAGGGGCCCAACAAGCTTTAAAAAGATGTGGCCTTTATAAATTTTGGGCTCTCAAAGGAATGAGCGCTCAAGTGAGGTTACTCCAGATGCTCATAAACTAGTGAGATCCGAAGACAAAAGCCTTCAACCTCTATGGGCAACCATTGAGGATTGAAGTGGACAACATATATTTTATCACAGGATTGTCTCGTCGAGGCAAGGTAGTGAATCTCAAGGCCCGAGGGGCTCAGGGTGGTATGACCATGGAGGAGTAAATTTCCACCCATTGTGTTGCAGGCATAGATAAAGTAGGGATCCAACTCCCAATCAAGGTGATCGATAACCTAAGCTTAAAGATCATTGTACTTGTACTTACATGGATTTCGGGGTCGACCTCATAGCACTAAGCATCAAGGCCACTCATGTTCTATGCGATGGAGTGTTTACAACCCACTATTTATGACTGGTGTACCTCACTGCTGGCTAACATGAAGAGCCAGTTAACAGATTGCAAACAAGGGAAAAAGAGAAATTTTGGATTTGCATCCATTATGTGTATCTTTTTCTTTGAGCGGGTTCCAGGCTTGAGCCCTAGAGTAGAGATTATTCCACATGGACTATGTGATCTAGCCATGTTATGGTGGATTGATGTGATGAGGAAGCTAAGAGGTGGTAGGGTGCCAACCCCCTACAATGATGAGTTTTTTTTCTGGTGGTGTCGACAGGTCATAGCCATTGATGACTACTCTTATGTCGGGATTGAATACAAAGGGGATCCAAATATGCCTTTGCCACCAGGCTCCGCCTACGGTGATATTGGTAAGAAATGTTTTTATGTATTTCATTTTTTGTGTTTTTCAAAAAGAACAAAAAAGGAAAATATGTTTGTATGGTATCAAGTATTAACAATTGCTTTGTTACGCAAATGTAGGTCTAAGACGGCCAAAGGGATTCACATGACATCGGTGGAGGAGGCGGGGAGATGAGCACGCAGGAGGATATGCGAAGAGAGTGTTGCATAATGTGTAGGGTAACTTGTCTCGATTGACACAAAAGATTCATATGGTTCAAGTGGAGGATCTGCCATAGGCTATGCAGTTGGTGGGTGTACCCTATGCGTGGGTGAGACTCTTTCGGCATCTTGCAAACGTCGTAGTGTGCTATCATGACATGCATCCAGCGCCACAGGCATATATGCCATGGTCATATTACATACTGGCCATATATGTATTTTGAGGGTGTGAGCCCCATTTTTTACTATGACACCATTCTTTTTGAAAAGATGAAATATAAGAAAAAATGGTCTTCGAATTTACTTATATATGTTACAATGTGTACATGCATGAATGTGTTTCCTTTTCTTAGTTATGTGACAAATTCCAATCTAAAAGATAATTAGCATATGCATCGGATACATGATTAGAACATATAGGTATGTGATTATAAGTAAGAAAATCAAAGTATCATTCCAAAAGTCGTACCCGTAGGAATCGTGGGAGTAGAGTAGGGTCTCGCACACGGTAATTGGCATTTAACTAACATACGACTAATTGGGAGTCCAGGCGAACCTCTAAAGACCGAAAACCATGTGAAATGGCATTGTGTAATAGTTCTATAATGACGCTATACTCAGCCACATTATTCATTGATGGCTCCAGACAAACGCCACCTGAAGACACCAGTTGGCCCTCGAGTGATTAAATGAACCAAGTGGTGGAAGCCATGTTCCGTGTATGATGACTGGCACCTTTTGCGAATCCTAAGTAAACTGAAGACTCTGTTGACGTCTACCAACCAAGGGAAAACTTGATAAGCAAGTCAATGACACAAAGGAAAAGATATATATACACTAAGATACACTAGTATACAGAAGGTCACGCCCAAGCTTGAGGACTTACACGTAATACCTTTTAAGGTAGAGCCTATTTCTGGGCTCATCCAACATATTCCCTTCATAATATTCCAATTCATAGGCTCCTTTTTCTAAGACACATCACATGATATAAGGACCATGCCACATGGGATTGAAATTGTCTGCCCCAAACGATTCTTTGGCTTGGTCATTTAGGAGAACCAAGTCACCCTCAGCGTATTACCGAGGATAGACAGACCTATCATATTGAACCTTAACACGTCATTTATTCACTTCGATAGTTGTAGAGGCATCTCAACGCTGCTCATCGAGATGCTCCAGGTGCACAAGGCGTTCTTCAAGATCGAATGTGTCAGGAAGGAGAACAATTGCCAACTTGAGGAAAGGGTTTTTTCATTCAATCAAAAGAATCGACTCCACGTCATGTACTAACTGAAAAGGAGAAAAATAGGTGGAATTCTTTATCGATGTTCTATATGCCCAAAATGTAGGGTAAAGCATCAGATTCCATTCAAACTTACTCTGGCTTGCATTTTTTTGCAATATGGTCTTGAGAGATTTATTCACCGCCTCTACTTGTCCATTTTCTTGGGGATAATAAGGGGAAGAATGATCGTGCTTAAACCCCTTTGATGCTAACTCTTTCATCATTTCATTATGAAAGTCACTGCCATGATAAGTGACAATCTCTTTTGCGATTTCGAACCGGGATATAATTTGGTTGAATACGAAGAATGTTGCAGTCTTACCATTGGATTTAACAGTAGGTATGGCCTCTACCCATTTAGTGAAGTAATGCATGGCCACAATGATATGTTGATGCCCCTCAGGTGAAGCTGGGTTACAATCCATAAACTCTACCCCCCACTTGGTGAAGGGACCGATGGTGATGATTGGGTAAAGAGGGGTTGGGTGCGAGCACATTTTCTGAGCGAACACCTGGCAAGGGTGACACTTATTGACCACTTCAACACAATATTTAAAAATTGACAGCCAAAAATAATCGGCTCGCAATATTTTTTGGGTTGTTGCAAGCCCAGATAAATGACCACCACATGGCCCACTTTGGCAGTCATTGAGAACTGACTCAGCTTCCTCATGATTCAAGCAACGACGCAAAATATTATCTACTCCTCGTTGATACAAAGTGTCGTCGATGATAAGGTAATTTTTATCCTAATGACGTATACATTGTCGATCGTCTCTAGACAGATGCTGGGATAGCTTCAAGGTTTGAAGATAAATTAGAATGTCTCCATACCAGAGGTCTGTAGATGAGATAAGGAAGATATTTTCATCCGTGAACTAATAGTCATGAAAATTTTCCTCATCTAATCTAGGGAAGTCTGATATCAACTCGACAAAAACTAGCGATTTCTTAGACTTTGTCGAAGCAAAATCGAGATCAAATTCTTGCAAAATAACAATCCACTTATTGTATTTCCCCCCTATGATACACTTGGTGAGGGCGTATTGAAATGGATTGATATCTGCAACTATGGTAGTTTTTCAAAGTAATATATATAATGTCGTAATCTTTGAACTGCATGTATGGCGACAAAGGCTAGTTTCTCTACGTGAGAGTATCTAAGTTTAGGACCAACCAGGTTTTGACTGAGATAGTAGACAATGTGCTCATGGAGCTCATCATCCTCCTAAACCAGAACCATACCAACCATCCCTTCAGACACGACGATATAAATAAAATAGTCTCTACTGTAGTCTGGAGGCTTCAGCAAAGGTGTCGATACCAAGGCTTTCTTCAAAGCATCGAAAGATTCCTAGGCTCGCTCATCCCATATAAACGGAGTATTTGTCTTCAAAAGATGCATGAAACCCTTAGTTAAATTGGCATAGTTCACTATGAACTGACGCAAGAAGTTATCCTTCCCCTATAAACCTTGAAGTTGTTGAATGTTGCATGGGGGAGGAAATCGAAGTATTGCCTCAACCTTCATAGAATCTACCATGATCCCATGCTCAGATACTAAGAATCCTAAAAGAGGGCCAGACCTAATGCAAAAGACACACTTGTGAGGGTTCAACTGGATGCGATAGTAATGACATCTCTCAAATACTAATCGAAGGTGAGTGGAGTGATCTACTCTCTTGCGAGAGTGAGCAGCGAGATCATTGAGGTAAGATTTGAAAATATGCTTGAGATCATGAAAAGAAAAGGTCATGGCACATTGGAAAGTTGCTACAGTGTTTTTAAGGCCGAAAGGCATTTTCCAGTATATAAAATTACCCCAAGGACAAATAATCATTGTCTTATGTTGATCCACGGGTTTGATTTGAATTTTATTATACCCTCAAATCCGTCCATAAAAGAAAATATTTCGATTCATGCACACTCATCAAGAATCTAGTCAATGAAAGGAGTCGGGAAGTTATCGTTAGGACAAGCCTTGTTCAGGTCTCGAAAATTCATACATATGCGGATGGTTCCTTGTTTTGTATTCACAGGAATGGGGTCGGACACCCATTTAGTCAAGGGAACTGAGTAGATGAAACCAACATTAAGTAGCTTCTCTACCTCTACCTTAATAGCAGGGGCCTTCCTAGAATTAACAGCTCTAAGATGTTGTCGAACAGATCTAGCATCTGGATAAGTCTTGATCTCATGTTCAACAATGTTGGGATTGATCTCTGGCATCTCTTCGTATGACCAAGCGAATACATCATGAAATTCTTTGAAGATATTAGTGTAGATCTAAATTTCTCCATGTGAACAATCTGCACCGATATATACATTCTCAATTTTTCCAGGAACTTGAGAGATGTCGATCATGATGGTAGGATAAATATTTGCAATATTTCCTTCGGCATAAATACCATGTGTATCAGGTGGAACCACAACATGACCAACCATCTCACTCAAGGTAGATCTAAAGTCATCATGTTCAATCCTAGCAAGATCTGGGAGGAAATAGGAGCAATGATGCATATCGTCCCAAGGCCTATCAGGACCATACATGGCCTCTAAGATGGCTTCATTCGAGGGTGAAGTATCGTTGAGGCAATCATGTGAACAAGAATATTGGACAACCTATACAGGCTCTAGAACAGGATCATCCCCGTCCATCTGCGAGGAGAAAGGATATGGGTCAGCAGTAGTGTTAAGAACAGACTGATATGCAGTTTTTGTCGATGACAGTGGCATTTTCATCCCAAAGTGAGACTGACCTTTGTATGACATAGTCGGGGAAGGTAGGGTCCAAGGGTCGTTGAAATACGAAGTACGAAAAGGAACGGACCTCATCGACAACGAAGACTCACTGTAAATGGAATCAATGTGATGAATTGGTGCCACAAAATCAAAGCTACCCATGCGAGAGGAATACATTCTGACACCAACATCCTCAGTTGCTTGCTGAGAGGTGTTGATCACAGGGATTGAAGGTCCAACTAATGCACTAGGACTAGCGTGTGCAAAGGACAATTGATCAATAATCATTATTTTCCCTTCGTGAGGAAAACATAAAGTGCAGAAAACAGATGACACGACTGTTGTCATGGAATAAATCCAATTACACCCTAGTAGTAAATTATAGTCAAGGGGTGCATCAACTACCTCGACATCAACGTCCACTGTCTTTCCACCTGAATAGACCGAAAAAGCGAGAAGAATTTTTTGGGGTTGGAACGAATGCCCATCAAAAGTGGTCAACATAGTCATAGATTGGAATAGAGTCAAAGAGCAAATGGCTTTCCAACATGTTAGGGACATCACGCATGTCACAACACCTTCATCAATTACAGTGTGTTTGATGGTAATTTTCGTGTACTCCACATGGATTTGAAAGGCCACGTGGTAAGGTAAGCGAGGCCTAACATCTGTGACATCAAACTTAATAATCTTCGATCCACACAGGTCTAGAGCTCCTAAAGCATATAACAAGGCACTCCTCTGTGAAGGACATGTCTAGAGCACCTCCAAAGTCGACATCACACAATGGGTTTGAACCAGATCTTTGACAATCGAATAATTTTGGGCAGCTCTGGAATTAGGATTGTGGCAGAGCATTTTAGTACTCCTTTCAGAATACGAGGTGAAGGTTCCGGATTTTCGATCTGCAAGGGAATTTATGGAGGAGGAGGAGACTTTGGACCTACAACAGTCTGTGAAGAACCATAATCACAAGATCGAGTGGCTACATCAATCTGGGACTTGACAATATTGACACATAGATGGCCACCTTCATGTGTCGAGGGGTTTCAACTCCCACTCGATGCATTTCCGGTGTTGGGGCCCCTGAGGCCATTTGTTGATTATGTGGAAATGGGTTTGTCAGCACAATGGGTGGCTGTGATAACAGCCTCGAGGCTTCCTTGATTTTGAGGCATGGGTGGGTAAGGTGATCATCTTTACAAAGTTTACAAGGAAACTTCACTTTCCATTTTTCTTTCTTTCCCTCACTAGCATTATTATTTGATCTATCATTTTTAGTGTCGTCCTTGGATTTGTTATTATTTTTCCTACCCTTACGATTATTACCTCATCCTTTCCTTTTATTCGCTCCTGGTTGTTGGTTACCATTTGGGTTGGCCAACGACTGTACAAAATGCACATATGTTGATTGAGTGGGAGTGGAGGATGAAGCCAAAGCATGTCCTACTACAAGGTGGCTCAGAGAAAAATATTTCAACTGGTTTGTCACCAAATCTATAGATTTAGAATTTGCGAAGCCTATGATGCCATCGGCATGAGGCCTAGGATTTTTTCTAGGTTCATAGTTCGGTCGCGATGCATTAGGAAGAATTTCATACAGCATCCCAAATTGAGCATATATGAGGTCCAATTGATAGGATTTGAAACTATCTTCTTCCTCATATATTACTCTAGATGTAGAGACATCCTTCGAAATATAAGGAAAGAAGGACTTAAGGAACCATTCCAACAGAAACTCTGGAGGAATGTAGGCTTTGATCAACCTCTTTTGTTTATGCCACTCTTGGATATGAACTGAGATGTGTGTGGCTTTATCTTGGCCGAGGGCCGAAAAAAGTTCTATGTCGGAATCATAACGAATCGACAACTGGAAGTGGTTGAGAAAGAATAAAACCATCTAATTAAAGTTTTTGTATGTTCACCCTGGTAGCTCAATGTACCATTTCACGGAAACCCCATGAGGGTGCGTTAAAATAGACTCAAATGAATAGAATCGTCATTAATGGAATTAGATGAGCACCAAATATGAAAAGTAGTAACATGATCACTCGGATCCTCACTAGTCTCTCCTTCGAATTTTGGAATGTTTGAAGGAAGCTTGGTGGGGATGGGGGGGCATGACGGATCATGACACACTGGGTCGTTCATTAATTTTGACAAATCTAGAAGATTAAGCGTGGCTAGAAAAGGGATTCAGGGTTGCGGCATCTGAGCCCATGCTCCCAAGAAAGATTGGTGTTGAGGGATTGCAGGCCATCCAGGATTCTAGTATATATCATGGCCCTGTCTGGTAGGGTAATATCCTCCTCCAAACTGATTCATAAAAGGTTGTATGGGCACCATACCTGCGGAAGCGGCATAATGAGGGTTATATACATTGCCCCCATCTAGATTAGCTCCAGGATAGGGGTTGCCCATAGCATGAAATTGACTCCCTCTAGATGGAACCCTGGAGGATAGAGGGGGATTTTCCATAATAAATGTGTTTTTCAGAATCAGCATGGAGGAAGAAGGGGTAAAGGAAGGAATATAGGAAGTGACTTGTCCGCCCGGTTGGGCACTCCATCCAGGAGCATTGAGACTAAGACTAGACCCAAAAGAAAAAGGAGGCCAACCTCCAACTATAGGATTCATTTGGGGAATATGACCTCCACCAAACAAGAGAGGATCATTTAGAGGAGCCATGCCCCTAGGTCCAAAACTAGGATTTGAATTAGTCATTGGAATAGGGGATGAGATTTTTTGCGTCATGTTCAGAATACCAAAATAAAAAGGATTAGAGACCGAAGGTATTGACTGAGAATTGTATCCTGGTGTACCAAAAAGAGACTTGAAGGGGTTTGTTCTAAGGGGTCGAGTAGAACCCACAAGTTGGGTAGCAGTGGGGGCGGGGATCTTTGACACTCCAACCATTGAGGTTGAAGGATTCGAAGGGATCCCACTAATCACAGAATACATAGGATTCGAGGGACTCCCTATGACATTCGGGTTTGACTCAGTACTAATAACTGGATAATCACAAGTCCGAGAGGTGGAGATATATGTACCACATTTATTAACTTTATGCCTTTTAGAAGGCAACTTCGGTAAAGACTCAAGATGTGGTGGTAACTTCAACAAACGATGAGACCTCCGAGGAAGCTGGTCTTGCTCCACGATGACTCAAGACTCGAGATATAAAACCAAATCCTAGGGCCAACTAACAATCAGAGAGCACACCAAAATAAAGCAAAAAGGTCAAATGCACTCAAACATGATATAATGACTGAAAAGGGGCCTCCCTCACTAGGGTAGGTATGTCTCACCCAACAGGGGTTTGATACACCCTTCAAAAGCTTAGAGGCATCAGAATCAGTTATAAGTGCCCTCGTGGGCTTCACATCACAGTCAGTCAGAGCCCCCCAGAGATGTAATCCTCCATAAAGGTTGTGTGTTTCCCGACCCTTATCTGACTCAAGGTACCTGCAGACTAACCTTCGCAAGTAACCTATGTGGCTACCTATGTCAAGCAACTAGAGTCACCATAATATAACCAATGCGTAGGTGAACAGTCGTAAGTCTGGTCCACTGTATGGGCAGGGTAACAAAGCCCGAAATCTTGAAAGCACCACCTCTCACAGAGGTAAAGGTACTAGCAAGACCCCCAAATATGAATAGAAACCCAGAAATATCTCTGACGCTAAGAAGGTATTAGAGGGATATCTCTAAAATCAACTTTGTGCGACCTCGTGCTTAAATACGGTGTGAGCGGAGCCTCCTGAAGTCACTAATTACACAATGGGTTTCACCACTCCTTGGTTAGACACATATATTTAGTTTAATAGCCTTGGAGAAGTTTACTCACAAAATCCTATTCCAAGGCCCTATGTCCTATACTTGTTTGTGTACCCTGAAAAATAAAATCATTTCTAATCAATTTTAGTTAATCAACTTTACTTTTAATGGCTTCTGCTTACTCAAGAGGTGTGGTTGTGAAACTGATGGTATTATGAATTAGCATATAAAATAAGTGAATATAAAAACATTTCTAAGTACTAATCTTGAATTCCAAACAGATGGTATGCTTTTAAATGCAACTTTCAATGCAATTTCAATGAAATGCAATCTTTCCACATGTGTCAAAATCAATGCAAAGTAATCAAAAGAGCAAATGCCATAATGAAAAATGAGCAAATGTTTTTGTATTTTTTATATAAAGAAAAGAAAATGCAAGGACTGAATGGCAGCTTCACATACAGACCCTACTGCAAGCAAAAAGAGACAAGCCAAGCAGGATACCAAGAAGCAAACACTCAGACCAATGTGCAAGGACAACCAATAAAAATAATAATAAGACAGAATAACGCCCGAAAATTCAACAATAAAAAGGTTTCCTATCACTCTATAAGCACTTAACAGTCAGGACAGAGACCCAAGAAAATTCAGCAACCAACCAAACTCACCCAACAAACACCAAACTCAATCAACAAGACTACAGAGATGATGTACGTGACTTTTTGAGCAAAAATCGTGTATGTACGCACCCTACAAAAGGACATCTTGCGTATGTATGTGTCTGTCGAGGGAAAAACCACGTATATATAGTAAAACACTAACAGGGAAAGATTTAAGCCAAGAAACTCATATGCAAAGTAAAAAAAGGTTGTCAAGCAATCAGGTGACAAGGAAACTCAGGCTAACAAAGAGAAAATCAAGGAGAACACACTCCAAATTCCAAAAAAAAGAAGATCAATCCCCAGTATGGTCGCTAATTTTGTTACGACGAAAATCTCTCTATGGCATGGGGTAAACCACAACAGACGGAATGACATGCAGAAATCAACTATAATCCAAAATATGCTATATAAATGAAATGCTAACAAGACGAGGCCAAGAGCCTACCTCGTCCGGACGTTTAATGAAGACCATCATTGAGCACGCAACTCAAAGCTTTATACCTGCAACTTGTCCTCAAGAACCAAGATACGCAAGCATATGGTGACGATATATAGTGTTATCATATAGATTAGCATAATACATTAACATAGATGACAAATATGCCCATGGAATAATAATTCAAATTTTGCAAGATATCAATTGGACGACAAAAGAGTATTTCTATTAAATTGATCAGTAGAATTATATAGGTGACAAACTTCTGTAACGAAACACATTGGAACCAAGAAACTAAGTCCCTCCAGTTGGGCCTCCACCACTTCAATCCTCCATCAAATTCAAGCTCATATAAAGGAGACAATGAGGGTATCCATCACAAAGAAGGAAGAGCTTGGGGGTTGAACAAGGAGTACAGACTTTCAAGGATAAAGGGATGCAGACTCAATATGAAGTGAAATTTCTCCAGAGTGTCTTTGCTCTCAAAGTTTAATTCTCTCTCCCAAGGCTTGGATATGGCTCAATTTATAGCCTTCAAATGGAACTGAAGGGCCGAGTTAGAGCATTTCCAGTATATGGAAGGTCAAGGATCATGGATCTTGTGACATGGCATGGAAACCCGACATGATTTTTAATTTTGAGCACCAAACCCGATGTACGCGAGTTGTAGTGGATTAACCTGTGTATACACTTGTTGTCTAACTAATAGGGTGTGTATATGTGGAAAAATGTGATTTTTTTGCTCTGGAAGGTAAAAAATGGGACTTCAAGTTTGCATAGGGAAATGGAAAGGCCATCTGAGCAAGTTGCATGGGGTGAGGAAAAATTTGTTGTAACACCTTTGAACAAACCCTTCCAAAAATTGGATGTGAACTTTGGATCTCTATCTGAAACTATTGCCTTAGGAACTCCATGTAGCCTAACAACTTCTTTCATGTATATTTTTGCAATATTTGGTGCCTTGTGTGTGGTCTTCACTGGAATAAAATGTGTTTCCTTAGTCAGTTTATCCACCACCACCATGATGGAATCATGTTGCTTCATTGTTCTAGGCAGCTTTGTAATAAAATCAACCGTGACAACTTCCCACTTCCATTCTGGAATGGGAAATGGTTGTAGCAGCCTTGTTGGATGTCTATGCTTTGTCTTCACTTTCTGGCATTCTAGACATCTGACTATGTAATTAGCCACTTGTTTCTTCATTCTTGGCCAAAAATATTGGCTTCTCACAGCTGCAATTGTATTTTGATATATTGGGTTCCCAACATATTGCACATTATGCATTTCCTTCAGCACTGCATTTTCCAGCTCATTGGAATTCAACACATATACTTTTCCTTTATACATGAGAATTTCATCTTCTTTCAACTCATAAGAATTAAATTTCTGCTGAAAATTTCCTTGTTGTGATGTTTCTTTTACTTTTACGTATTGTTGATCTGAATTTSCTGCTRCAATAATTTGATCTTTCAGATYAKTCATGTACCTGCTAATGGCCACAATATGCTTCTCATGTGCCCTCATGTTGAGTGCATCAACCACTTGATTTTCTTTACCCTTTATATGCTTAATTTCAAAATCATATTCACTAAGAAATTCACTAAGAAATTCATGCCATCTAGTTTGTCCAACGTTTAATGTTGGTTGTCCAAACAAATGTTTCAGACCACAGTGGTTTTTTCTTAGCTCAAATTTCTTACCCATGAGTTAATGTCTATTATTAGCCTTTCATCATTTTTACCCTTCATCTTGTCATTCCAATATCTTTGGAAAATTGACCTCCCTCTGCTTTTCTCATAAAGATGCCTTTCTCTACTTATGGTTTCCTCCAAGGTCTTGGGGTTATCATTTTGTATCTTGTCATTGTAGAAAATGGGTAACCCACTTAGAAATCTTTGTATTTTGACCTTCTCATCTCCGATGAAGTCAATGTACTTCAGTAACTCAAAGAACCTTTTCTCATATTCTTCTATTTTCATGGTTCCCAACTTGAGTTCAAAGAAATCTTTCATCCTCCTTTCATAATAATGCTTGGACAAATATTTCTCTTCAAAATATCCTTTGAACTGCCTCCATGAGATCCTTTTATAATCAAGGTTCTTGGTTTGCTTAAGTTGATCCCACCGCATGGTTTTCGTTCCTTGCAAGTGGTAGGTGGAAATTCTAACTTCTACCCTTGAGGGGTAATCATGCAACTGAAAATATTTCTTCATTGCCAACAACCAAGCATTGGTCTCTTCTCCTTTCTTGTGTTCGCCATTGAAAGTTGGTGGCTTGATCTTCCTGAGTTCACCTTGCAATATGTCCACCTCGGATCTTCTCATTTTCCTCCTGACATGAGACACACCTGGGTTGCTCCCTGGCCCTAAACTTGCATGAGCTCTTATGGTGGATTTCCTTGGAGAATGATGGCACCTGCTCATGCTTCTTGATTGCTTATCATTTCCATGATCATCCCTTTTGCTTTGGGATCTAGATGTTGACACTTATCTAGCACTAGTTGTTTGCTTGGTGTAGAATATTTTTTTACTTGATTATGCAACATATTCAAACTTTGAAGTATCACCTCTTGGACCTTCATAATCCTTTCATTATCATCTCTATAATGGTGCACTTCCCTATGCATGCTTCTCATAGTTACATGCTCCTCCATGTCTCTTCTTCCATTTGACTATGTCTCAACATTCCCCATGCTGAAATGCAAACCTCTAATATCTTCCTCATGGCTGTAAGATCCATGAGCATCATCCATGACTCCAGTCCTCATACAAGAACCAAAGTTTATTTCATGTACCTCTAATTCTACAAGAAATGTGCATGTAATAATTATTGTTAGAACATGCATAACATAAAACAGTTTATCAATTAGAATACATGGCATTCTTCTCATCAATTTATAAAGGACATAATGCATCAAAAAAAAATCCGATTTCTTATATGTATTCCCCTCTTAAACAATTTTCCAATTGTTGTACCCATGCCTCAATCTGAGTTTTGAGTGAAAAGTTACAACATTTATAAGTTGCAAATTCCACTCTTTTACTGCTACATAAATCTCTTTTATCACATTTTGATCAATTTGATTGTCCAATTCAAATTTCTAGGTTGACAGGTGTCTTCTATTCCTCAATACCTTTCTAGCAACTATTCATTTTCTCAATTCGGAGCTTTGAGCTGAAAGTTATGGTCCGAATAAGTTTAGGTTGTCTTACCCAATTTATCCATGTATGTTACAAGTGACTTCTTTTTCTTCCTGCACATTTTTACATACCCAGATTCCAAATTTGACTCCATGGCTATATTTTATGGTTCATAAGTTTTCCATATACTACTCTTCAACCCCAAATAGACTTCTAAGTAGGGAGTTATGCCCTCTAGAAGTAATAAGGTGCCAAAATTTTACCCTTAATGTTTTGGCTGTAAATTTCTCATATGAGCTCTATTTTGCAAATTGTTTGCAAAATAAACTAGAGATAAACACTTTATTGAATCCAGTCGATGCCCGACCATTGGCCCATTAATGATTTCCTTTGGCCAATTTTAATACTTAGAAAATTTTTGATCAACTCCAATCAATATGGGCCATCAATCTCCCATTGAAAAATGATCTCAGTCGTTGTTTTACCAAAATTTATCCAACTCTGTCGATGCTTGACTATCAGCCATTGGTCGTTGAAGATTTCTTCTGGTTGAATGAAACTCTTGGCCACTTCGGTCGACCCGACCATCAATTGTCGGTTGTTTCTCTTGGAAATTTTCCAATGCTTAGAAAATTTCGACAAAACCCCAGGTGAATCTGGGCCATCAATCTCTCATTTAAGATGATCTTGGCCATCGATTTTGCTCCAACCTCCCAATGTCCAAAATGAATGCATATTGTCGATCTGATCCATTTCCCCAACGGCCAAAAATTAATCTCGACCGTTGATTCACTCAACCTTTCAAACGACCAAAACATTATGGATTTTTAAATTTATCATGTCGAATCTCAGTCGTCGATCTCGATCTGCTAAACTATGTTCCACTCTACAGCGACCATTAGAACATGAATTTCGACCTTCCAGGCCGAATTTAACTCTATAAATCTGTAGATATACTCCATTAAACTTCTCTTAAACAGTCCTAAGTCATTTAAACTCAGATTTTTCCCACGAACTTGGGGATTTCACTCTAATGTTATCCATTTTTTCTCCCAATTTCGCACAGATAGAAGTCTGCAACAACAAATTACTCAAACTCACATTGGTTTGAGCCCATACAAGCCCGGTGTTTGAAATAGACATTATGATACCATAATGTAACGTCTGCCAAGCCAACTAAGGAACATTACGGTGTGGAATAACTCATAAAAACTAAAATCGTTGCTATCTAATTAATTTCATGTATCTTAACAACTATGATTTACATACATATTTAATTGTTGTTTATTACCATAAATCAAATGCATTTACAACATGTAAAAACAACATGAATGCAACTTAATAATTCAACACAACAACATATAATTCATTCCTAAACACACAGAGTTCATGCACATCAATTAACTCATAAATACAACACAACGACAAGATAAAACACTTCTCTTCCAAAATAGATGTGCAACCAGCTGCTTGGTATGAACGTACCACCCAACCATGGACCTTGTTGACGATTAAAATCGTCAACAAAGTTTAGCCCGCAAAGTGTTGCTAAAGCCTATTATTATAAAAGCTAGATAATACTAGTAGGTGGGACCTCCTTGAACTATTGAAGATCATATTTGTTCATATTTGATGCCGTGATGATGTGCGACACGGCTTACATGGTTGATGAGATCTTGTTGTTATTGGCTATGGTTTGAGCTTATAAAATGTTGGTTCCTTATGTTACTACAGCTTATGTTATTCATGGATATTGTTGCTACCTATCCTTATTGTACCTGCACAACAAACATGTTAGTGAAAATACATAAAAGGCAGTTTGGAGAAAGCAAAAATCATTATAACCAGTGCAAGGAAAAAGGGATCTAGTTCTGCAGTTTTACTATACCACATGTAAAACAATTGGAAAGAAATAAGAAACAATGCAACAGTTGCAAAGGTGAAGAATTTAACCTATCCTATATACTATACTATGTGCATGAAAGACTTAAGGACTATGATTGAATCCTAGCTAGCAATTGATAGTTATATGATTTAATTGATTATATTGATAATATGGATATGGTATATTTGGATGGATAGGAGGCTAGTGGCGCATTTGACAAGGTAATGGTGCTATTGGTTATGCGAATGGTTTAATTATATGGGACTTGAATTATGTTATGGCATAAGTCACGCTATTGGTTTTTAATATCGTGATGGTCTCGATACATTGGTTGATGGATGGTGTTAATGGAGGACTCGTTGGAATGTACTATTGAATTAATGTATTGTGGGTGGAGGTGATGTGCATTTACTGCACGTCACCTTTACTCCTCATGTTGGCCACCACCCTAGTCGAGATATTGTTCGACCTTGTTGTTGTGGTTATGCTCTGAATTCTTAGCAAGGAGGAACCGCTCGTCCAACTCGCATTTTAAAGTAATTTGATTGTAGGTATGTCTCTTTTTGGCCATTCATGACTCTGCTCTGGTTATGAATAAATTACTGGCTCAGGTGTATTGGTTTGTGTTTTCCTAAGTATTGCAACTGTGTAAATTTGTATTCTTGAAATGAATGGTTCTTCCTGCCATGATATTGAATTCGTAGAAGTTATGGGTCATCATGGGTGGTAACTCTCTGTTATCTTTGTTGGTTTAGTTGGATGGTTTTTGTTTAGTCTTGGGTTGGATGGTTATCTTCGCTCTTTTGTCACTAAATCCAGTCTTTGGATTTTATGGATTTAATTGGTTGAAGGCATTCTGCGTCACTGTGTTTTGTTCGCTTGGTCATTGGTTGATTGCACCACTAGGGGTCGCAAAATGAGGTTCTTGCTTTTCCTCGACCCTGTCTTCATTTCTGTGTTGTGATTGTTCGCTCGAAGAACACGAGGGTTATACCCTGCGTGCATTAAATAAGATTGTCATGCCAGATTAGAGATTCACCCTTCTATTGTGGCCCCATGTCATGGATTTGTTACCTGTCCACAAATGAGTCTCCCTGTGTATACATCGTTGGCCTCGGGTTTCCACCATTATAAGAGTGGCTCTGCTCTCCCTCATTGGTTATAGAGAAAACCCTTAACCCTTCAGCCTGGAGCTTTATAGAGAAGATTGTCGGGCCTGTCAAGTTGGCTATGGATTATCCTGGATTGAATGTATGGTAGTTGTGTTGGTTTGGCATTTAGTTACTGCCTCTGGATAATTGTGACAAATCCTATATTGTTATTGACTCCACTCAAATTGCACAGTCGCTCTCCTTATGATTAATAACTTAGTATTGTTTAATGGAGAGGGTCGTTGGCCCAATTCGAATCAATGTGTATGTATGCGTTGTCGTCACAGCTTGTATGGTAAATTGGATTTACAACAGTGATGAATGGTTGGTTGATACACAGTCACTAGTGTTTCTGCACTAAAGATTGTTTAGATGGCATTGTTCACAATTTTTTTATGTTGCTCACACATGTCGCGTTGTGTGTATGGTGTTTTCACACAATGAAATAATAGTCATGGTAACTGTGGTTTTCTTTTGGGGCCGAATGATTATTGAACCAGATGACTGTAGAAACTATGTCCACCTTATCCTTATGATTGTTCGATTGTATAAGTTGAGGTTGCATAGCCTAGTCAATTGCAATTGGACTAAATTGAAGCAATATCGTATTAGCTTGATAGCTCAACTCAGTGCGTTGAGTTATTGTTGTGACTGTGTGTTTGGTCTCGTAAAATGGAGATGTTGCATCATGGTGGTTTTGGTGGCTATGCACTATGTATAGTATGGATAGCTTGGTTTTTCACACTCAGGGATACTCACAAAATTTTAAGCATGTTTTTTCGTTGCATCCCGATCATTTGTTGAGACAGGCTTGTTGCGGATACCTCGTCGTGTTGGATGGGTGGCCCAGACTTTTACAGTCACATTAATTTTGGGCTTGCACAGTGATGGGATTACACTTGCATGATTGAATTACTCAGCGCATATTTTGTGTTGGAATGGTGGTTGTTGCCTGTTTAATTGTCAATTCAGGTTTTGGCATTTGATCTTGATTATTGAGTGACTGCCTATTTATATTTAAACGAATATCATTGCGTTTAAAATGACAAATCAGATGGCAATAATGTTGTGACTTCATTGTTATTTTTTTGGAAACATGAATTGGAATATATTTGTTGATTAAAGTAATGTATGGGCAGTGGTTGTTTTTTGATGGTTTACAGATTGGAAATGGGCATTGTTTGAAAATTGTTATAAAAAGCAAAGTATGTAAATGAAGGGAACAAAGCCCCTTACAAATTGTGTGGAATACATACTGTCTTGTGGTAGCACTATGTTGGATATCTCATTATGAACAGTGGACTAGTTAATTGCACAGGAATTGTTTGTGGTTGGTGCATCTTTTTTCGCAGCATGTTTATGGATCACTTAATTAATCTCACGAACAATAATTGTTTTTCTTCCCTTCCATGATTTCATTTTTCGCTAATTAAAAATCCCATCACCTTCCCATATTCATTTTTCACTCCCTGTTCTGAGATTGATTACAGTCAAGAGAATTTCAGTGTTAAAGCAGTTGAAAGTGGCAGTGCCTTGTGTGAATTACAAGTGATGTTTTATTGGTTTGTTTTACAGTTGATTGTTGTTGTCATTGAGCAGTAACCATGTCCTTTTTCCCCTTCATTATATCATATTTTCGCTCAATACAAACCCCTCACATATCCCAGAACCCTTTTTCACCCCTTGCTCATTGATTAACAGGAAAACAATTTGTATGGATTGGATTGCATGAGTCTGATACATTGTTGAGCCAAATTTATTTCATATTTTTAAGAGTTGTCATGTATGGTTATTTAAAATAATATTTGCTAATCAATCACGCATGCAGGGATGAGTTATTCAAATAAAAGGATAAAAACAGAAGTCTATTACGCCTCTGTCAAAGAGAGGGACCAAAAGATGATAGCATCAACAAAGGAAAGATGGCCTCACAACAGGGAAATATGGATTTTGAGTTTTATTTATCTATTATTGATGACAGTTGACTTCAGGGATCTTTGAACAACATTTTTTATTTTGGATATATGAGTATTATTTTTGGAATAATTTGAAAGTATCACGAACTAAATTGTCAAATGGAATATGTGGATGGGAGACACAAGGAGATGTGTTTTGCTTAACTAACGGTTATGCTATAATGGTTATGATTGTTATGAACTAAAGGGAGTCACAAGGGGTCCCACCTACTAGTTATTATTTATTTATGACCCTTATCTTAATTATTACTTTTCCCCCTAAACTAGAGTTAGTTGAGTCTTTTAATTAACTTAACTAATGAGTTGGTTCAACTACCTCAACCAGTTTTAATTGGTTAAATGCAAAAGTAAAGGGAGGAACAAAGGGAGGATGGAAGCAGAAGCATACTAAGGTTTGCTCTTTGAGTTTATGTTGAGATAGTTCAGTTTTCATTCATTCATATATTCTTCACAGCCTAATTCTCTTTTATGATAGCAGGCTTTTATTGTAGAGAGCAATATTCAGGGTTGAATCAAATCATTCAAACACTTGTTCTTCAGAGGTGTTGATCTATCTTTTGATAGTCTGTGTAGACTTGTCTGTTTGTGAATTAATTTTCATGACTGATAAAGGCTATTGTGCAGAGTCGAGTGGGAAGCAATATGTGGCAAGTTGATCCAGCTTTTAGAGTTCAGTTTTGGTTTTCTGTCAGAGGTCCTTTTGTATGTTCCATCAGGGATGTTTAAGTTTGACTTTGGTCCAAGATTTTTGTATGAGATTTTGTAAAGAAAATGACTCTTTGGTGAATTGGAATGAAATAAAGGATTTCTTTATGTCTCATCTGTCTTGATTATCATCTTGGTGTCTTTACTTATGTTCTTACATTTATTTCAGCAACTGTTATATTCAAAAAATTACATAAAAAGTGAATTTCCAACAAGCTTTTCGTTGATAAATGACTAGCCTAAGCACTCGTAATTAATACTTGTGAGTTGGGATGTTATTTTTGTTGGCTATAAACATAGGGTGATATTCCCGTCTACTTTGATTTAGCCAAGTAAAGTCTGAAAAT
Source organism: Picea sitchensis (assembly GCA_010110895.2). Lineage (NCBI taxonomy): Eukaryota > Viridiplantae > Streptophyta > Pinopsida > Pinales > Pinaceae > Picea > Picea sitchensis. The sequence goes on from SNQJ01S0033290.1 coordinate 45,183, forward strand.
TCTTGAGTAAGATCAATTCATATCTTTTCCTCAACATTTATTTGGCGACCATACTGGGGAAATATAAAAAAAAATACTCATTATCTTTATTTCCCTGGTTTCTTGTATGTTTACTTTGTATTTTTGTATTTATTGTTTATATGAGCTTCTTTTAAGTTTTTCTTTATTTGTTTTTTTTCACGGCATTATCAAATCCTATCTTGCATGATCATGCATAGACCTAGTTCGAGCTCATTATCAATGTTTAGTTGTCCTCTTTTCGAGGGTATCTTATGGGAATCTTCTCGGGACCATATTGATGATTTCCTTAGCTTCTATCAATCTATTGGAGTTTATGATATACATCGGAATTAGGTGATGAGCCCGCTCAATTACACCGGATCGTTGATACCATCGAAGCTCACCTTCGACGAGCACAGGAGGAAACATCCCAAACCACCCAGGCTTTAGCGCAAGTTCAGAAAGACCTTGAGGACCAAAGAAGTGTTGCAGAAAAGGAAAAGCTCGCTCTACAAGCGAAATGGGATGAAGAAAAAGTAGAGTTACAACAAAACAAGGAACAGTTGCTCGTCGAGCAACTTAAAGTTACGGACAGGGTCAAAAGAGCAATTCGCTCTATGACAATCGTCGAAGTACAGACCGAGGAACAAGTCCCACAACAGGTGAGACAACTGGAAGAGGTAATCCAGAAGCTATAGCAATGCGTCGCCGACTTAGAGCTCTATGCAGTACCGGAAATCCCACAGGAGATAAGGAACCAAAGAGAAGCAGTTTCCCGCAGCGCAGTGGACGGATTAAAATATCTTGCCTTGGAGTGCAAGTAGCTAAGTAACCAGAGTGCCTAGACATATGAAAACCTTACAGAGAATCCAGAAATTTAGGCGCTGGAGCCGCAACTCCAGGAAATAAAATAGCATGCAGATACACTACAAGCATAGCTAAAGGCCCTATCAGCTGTAGACAGAATGAAAAGGTCTCATGAACAACACACAGCTCAACATCAGATCCATATGCTTCAAAGAAAAGTGATGGAAGTCACTCAACGACTTCAACACATGCAAGACAAGGCATGTTTGTTGTTTATAGAGGTTGAGAGTCAAGGAGCAGAGCTAGAATAGGTCGTCCTCATAGCAGAACAACGAATGGAAGGATCGGTGAACAATGCAGTGATCTAGGAGTTCAATGAGAAAGAGGCTACAGCAAAGCAGCAAGTCGAAGCAGCTTGGGCCAAGCTCGAAGCGTTTGAGGCAGAATTGCTCAGACCAGAGTGACTCAGGACGAGTCACAGGTGAGTGTTGGGGGCATGTTGGCCCTTGACCAAGTTTTGGGAGTTTCTTGGTCATGTGGACCTATTTTGGGACTTCGACACCCTATCGAAGGCAGAGCGTAAGACGGAGCAGAGATCACAGGATCTCGGCCCCTTTTGGGCCCCTTTTTGGGTTTTTGGGATAATGTAATGGGAAAGGGATGTCGGCCCATGGGTTTACCCATGTTTAGGCCTATTTTGTAATATATAAATAGATGCTAAGGCTAGATAGAAAAGGGAGGTGTTCATCTTTGTGATGTTGTATGAAGGGCTAAGTGCTAGATCTACATGCTCTATGCCGACTATGTGAAACTTGCAAAGCTAAGTGCAAGTCATTGTAAGAAGTGGTAGAAGGCTAAGTGTTGTAACGCAAGGAAGAAATATCTAGCGAGTTGCAAGGAAGTAAGGGTTTTGATGCTTTGTTGTAACTGATTGAAGACACTAATAAAAAAGAAGAGTTGGTGGATGTAGCCCCAGGGAGGGGGTGAACTATGTAAACACTGTGTCACGTGCTTTGTGTTTTGTTTTATTGTGTTCATATGTTGATGGCTAAGTGCTTAGATATGATTAGATAGATCTACTTCTGCTTTGTGCTTATGATAATGTATAGGATGTTAGATCTGGTATATATGAACCTGCTAAGTGCCTGATCTGTTAGATCTGACCTACCTATTGATGCTAAGTGCTTAATATCTGTGTGAATCTGTGAAGCTCTGTTTTGCCCAGCGAAGTGGTTATTGGTCACATATTAAGGAACTAAAGGTGTTAAGTGCTCTACTAAGATGTATAATCACAGATCTGTATCCCAGCTAAGTGTGCAGAGACTTGAGTCCTGCAACTGCCCCTGCCTCTACCTCGGGTGAGACTTCATCTACTTCCCAGGTGTTGTCGAAAGGGCCAGTAGTTAGGGTTTTGTTGGTGCACTCTTATAGCATTGAACCCTGGGTCTGCCCCTGTGCCAGCAATTGATAATATTGATATGGTATATTTGGATGGATAGGAGGCTGGTGGCACATTTGACAAGGTAATGGTGTTATTGGTTATGTGAATGGTTTAATTATATGGGACTTGAATTATGTTATGGAATAAGTCGTGCTATTGGTTTTTAATATGGTGATGGTCTCGATACATGGGTTGATGGATGGTGTTAATGGAGGACTCGTTGGCATGTACTATTGAATTAATGTATTGTCGGTGGAGGTGATGTGCATTTACTGCACATCACCTTTACTCCTCCCGTTGGTCGCCACCCTATTCGGGCTATTGTTCGACCTTGCTGCTATGATTATGCTCTGAATTCTTAGCAGGGAGGAACCACTTGGCCAGCTCGCATTTTAAAGGAATTTTATTGCGGGTATGTCTTTTTTTGGCCATTCGTGACTCTGCTCTGGTTATGAAATAATTACTGGCTCCGGTGTATTCGTTTGTGTTTTCCTAAGTATTGCAACTGTGTAAATTTGTATTCTTGAAATGAATGGTTCTTCCTACCATGATATTGAATTCGTAGAAGTTATGGGTCATCCTGGGTGGTAACTCTCTGTTATCTTTGTTGGTTTATTTGGAGGGTTTTTGTTTGGTCTTGGTTTGTATGGCTATCTTCGCACTTTTGTCACCAAATCCAGTCTTTGGCTTTTATGGATTTAATTGGTTGAAGGAACTCTGTGTCACTGTGTTTTGTTCGCTTGGGCATTGGTTGATTGCACCACTAGGGGTCACGAAATGAGGTTCCTGCTCTTCCTCAGCCTTGTCTTCATTCCTGCACTATGATTATTCGCTCAAAGAACACGAGGGTTATACCCTGCATGCGTTAAATAAGATTGACAGGCCAGATTAGAGCTTCACCCTTCTGTTGTGGCCCCCTGTCATGGATTTGTTACCTGTCCACGAATGAGTCTCTCTATGTATACACCATTGGCCTCGGGTTTCCACCATTATAAGAGTGGTTCTACTCTCCCTCATTGGCTACAGAGAAAACCCTTAACCCTCCATCCTGGAGCTTTATAGAGAGGATTGTCGGGCCTATCAAGTTGGCTATGGATTATCCCGGATTGAATGTATGGTAGTCGTGTTGGTTTGGCATTTAGTTACTGCCTCTGGATAATCGTGACAAATCTTGCATTGTTATTGACTCCACTCAAATCACACAGTTTCTCTCCTTATGATTAATAACTCAGTATTGTTTAATGGAGAGGGTCGTTGCCCTGATTCGAATTAATGCATATGTATGCGTTGTCGTCACAACTTGTAGGGTAAATTGACTTTAAGACAGTGATGAATGGTTGGTTGATACATAGTCACTAGTGTTTTTGCACTAAAGATTGTTCAAATGGCATTTTTCACAAATGTTTGATGTTTCTCACACATGTCACATTGTGTGTATGGTGTTTTCGCACAATGAAATAATAATCATGGTAACTGTGGTTTTCTTTTGGGGTCGAATGATTATTGAACCAGATGACTGTAGAAACTATGTCCATCTTATCCTTATGATTGTTCGATTGTATAAGTTGAGGTTTCACAACCTAATTGATTGCAGTTGGACTAAATCGAAGCAATATCGTATTAGATTGATAGCTCAACTCGATGCGTTGAGTTATTGTTGTGACTGTGTGTTTGGTTTTGTAAAATGAAGATGTTGCATCATGGTGGTTTTGGTGGCTGTGCACTGTGTATAGTATGGATAGCTTGGGTTTTCACACTCAGGGATACTCACAGAATTTTAAGCATGTTTTTTCGTTGCATATCGATCATTTGTTGAGACAAGCTTGTTGTGGATACCTCGTCGTGTTGGATGGGTGGCCCAGATTTTTACAGTCACATTAATTTTGGGCTTGCACAGTGATGGGATTACACTTGCATGATTGAATTACTCAGTGCATATTTTGTGTTGGAATGGTGGTTGTTACCTGTTTAATTGTCAATTCGGGTTTTGGCATTTGATCTTGATTATTGGGTGACTACCTATTTATATTTAAATGAATATCATTGCGTTTAAAATGACAAATCAGATGGCAGTAATATTGTGATTTCATTGTTATTTTTTTGGAAACATGAATTGGAATATGTTTGTTGATTAAAGTAATGCATGGGCAGTGGTTGTTTTTTGATGGTTTACAGATTGGAAATGGGTACTGTTTGAAAATTGTTATAAAATGCAAAGTATGTAAATGAAGGGAACAAAGCCCCTTACAAATTGTGTGGAATACAAACTGTCTTATGGTAGCACTATGTTGGATATCTCATTATGAACAGTGGACTAGTTAATTGCATAGGAATTGTTGGTGGTTGGTGCATTTCTTTTTGTAGCATGTTTATGGATCACTTAATTAATCTCACGAACAGTAATCGTTTTTCTTCCCTTCCATGATTTCATTTTCCACTAATTACAAATCCCATCACCTTGCCATATTCATTTTCGCTCCTTGTTCTGAGATTGATTACAGTCAAGAGAATTTTGGTGTTAAAGACGTTGAAAGTGGCAGTACCTTGTGTGAATTACAAGTGATGTTTTATTGGTTTGTTTTACAGTTGATTGTTGTTGTCATTGAGAAGTAACCATGTCCTTTTCCCCCGTCATTATATCATATTTTCGCTCAATACAAACCCCTCACATATCCCAGAACCCTTTTTCACCCCATGCTCATTAATTAACAGGAAAACAATTTGTATGGATTGGATTGCATGAGTCTGATACATTGTTGAACCAAATTTATTTCATATTTTTAAGAGTTGTCATGTATGGTTATTTAAAAGAATATTTGCTAATCAATCACGCATGCAAGGATGAAGGATAAAAACAGAGGTCTATTACGCCTCTGTCAAAGAGAGGGACCAAAAGATGATAGCATCAGCAAAGGAAAGATGGCCTCACAACTGGGAAATATGGCTTTTGAGTTTTATTTATCTATTATTGATGATAGTTGACTTCAGGGATCTTTGGATAGCATGTTTTATTTTGGATATATGAGTATTATTTTTGGAATAATTTGAAAGTATCACGAACTAAATTGTCAAATGGAATATGTGGATGGGAGACACAAGGAGATGTGCTTTTCTTAACTAATGGTTATGCTATAATGGTTATGATTGTTATGAACTAAAGGGAGTCACAAGGGGTCCCACCTACTAGTTATTATTTATTTATGACCCTTATCTTAATTATTACTTTTCCCCCTAACGTAAAGTTAGTTGAGTCTTTTAATTAACTTAATTAATGAGTTGGTTCAACTGCCTCAACCAATTCTAATTGGTTAAATGCAAAAGTAAAGGGAGGAACAAAGGGAGGATGGAAGCAGAAGCATATTAAGGTTCGCTCTTTGAGTTTATGTTGAGATAGTTAGAGTTTTCATTCATTCATATATTCATCACAACCTAATTCTCTTTTATGATAGCAAGGTCTTATTGTAGGCAGCAGGCAATATTGAGAATTTGAATCAAATCATTCGGACACTTGTTCTTCAAAGGTGTTAATTCATTCATATATTCATCACAACCTAATTCTCTTTTATGATAGCAAGGTCTTATTGTAGACAGCAATATTCAGGGCTGAATCAAATCATTCAGACACTTGTTCTTCAGAGGTGTTAATCTATCTTGGATAGTCTGTGTAGACTTGTATGTTTGTGAATTAATTTTCATGACTGATAAAGGATATTGTGCAGAGTCGAGTGGGCAGCAATCTGTGGCAATTTGATCCAGCTTTTGGAGTTCAGTTTTGGTTTTCTGTCAGAGGTCCTTTTGTATGTTCCATCGGGGATGTCTAAGTTTGACTTTGGTCCTAGATTTATGTATGAGATTTTGTAAAGAAAATGACTCTTTGGTGAATTGGAACGAAATAAAGAATTGTTTTGTGTCTCATCTATCTTGATTATCATCTTGGTGTCTTTACTTTTGTTCTTACATTTATTTCAGCAACTGTTATATTCAGAAAATTACATAAAAAGTGAATTTCCAGCAAGCTTTTTGTTGATAAAAGACTAGCCTAAGCACTCGTAATTAATACTTGTGAGTTAGGATGTTATTTTTGTTGGCTATAAACATAGGGTGATATTCATGTCTACTTTGGTTTAGCCAAGTAAACTCTGAAAATGCTTGAGTAAGATCAATTCATATATTTTCCTCAACAGAAATGTTGCTCCAAATCTCAACAGCAAATCACCCCCGAGTTGAGGCTAGTAATCCAAAAAAGAGGGTGGTCTCTCATTGTCCACTCACAACTCATAAACTTACAACCCATTAATTCTCTCTTACAGTTATCCCGATTTTCCATCATCTCTATGTTAATGTTTATGCCATTATTATAGTTCTTTGCATTTCAATAGATAACAGCAACATAAAGACAAGATCACTGAGAAATACACAATCACAAGAGACAAAGCATTTATCCTGGGAAACCCTCTAGGGGAAGAAAACCCAGCAAAACTTCCTTATTATAGATTGCCAATACAATGCCAAGAGATAACTCAAGCTAATACAGAAGATCCTCTCCAAAAGATGTGCCACTCTCTCTCTCTCTCTCTTCTCCAACTGCAATTCTGAAACTTGTCTCTCAATGAGCACGTGAGGTGTGTGTCTAAGTGAGGCGTTGGCCTCTTTATTTATACAAGATTGGCACGTGTGAAGTGTCTCTTCACTAGCAGGGTCGACTTCTCAATCTGGGTGGTTATAACCACCTTTAATATATTATGGGGACTCTTTAATATCTGTTAGGGCCGACTTCTTATTCTGCCTATTATAATTATCATTTGACCAATCCGCAAAAGGGGATTTGGTCCTATTACAATAACCGACATGATCAATCCACAATGGGGATTGATCTAATGAATAATATATCAAATAATAATAAGAATACACTTTGCAGTTACATTATTTCAACACTCTCATCCTCTCAAGCTACCCAACCCAAGGAATGTACCCCTTCATTGATCTCAACCTCACAGGCATCCCATTTTTTATCAAGGTCTCTCTGGCATAGGTAACCAGGAATCTCTCAACTGAGAACTCACTGCTAGGAAAACTACCAGCAAAATAACAACAAACACTTCTTGATTTAATGCAACTCACACAGGAGTTAACTCTTCAATCCTGACAACCTAGTTCTTCAAACTTTAGCTCCAAAATGCTCCAAATACGCCCCAACATACTCTAGAATTCATCCTCCGTGGTTGCACCAGCTCCAAGCTATCTTTCTTTCTCTCTACTTGTTGCTCATGCAAAAACATTGACTCACTAAAATTGTTGTCCCAACCCATATGAATTTCCTCCCTTTGGCTTGCCTTTATTAACTCACACGCTTCCCCAAGCTGATTAAACTCAACCCCCATGCTCCCAATAACTATGGGATGTGACTTCTCACACCCACCCTCTTACATGTATTCAATGATTGGCTTTGGGAACACTAAATCAAAATTTAGAAGGTTCATATATCAATAGCAAATTTAGGAAAATGGGTTGGATTGATATACATGGGTAATTTCTTCTTGGTCCCCCTCTTAGGCATTTCTCTTAGACCCTCCCCTCTCTTGTGGATTAATTCAACCCCCATCTATGTCCATGTCTCCTTAGCAGTTGGTATCACATTTTATTATTAAAACATAGAAATACAATTTGCATATACATCGCTTTGGTCTTAGCCACACATTATATTTATAGTAAACATTAATTAAACTGGGGATTATAGTGGGGATGTTACAATATGGATGCGTTTCTATGCTGGTATGAATACTTCAAATGAACCATTTTGTGTTTGTAGTAGGGTTTCAGTGTTTTGTTTGTAGGAGGGTTCCTTCTCATATTGGAAGGTTATTTCTACATGGTTTGGACAAGGGGTTTTACTCAGTTTGGAAGGCAGTTTCAACACGATTTGGATGAGGGTTTTTGGTTTGATTGTTGGGTTCCATCTCTGCCAATTAAAGAGGTATCTATCTTTGAGCTTGATAAATGGTAAATAGTGATTGTGTTGTAACATAATATTTATTCCAAATCTTTCTTGCAAATTTACATGACTAAATTGTGTGCTTACTGTTTCTTTTCAGAACCAATAACAAAGACCATGAAAATTACCATCTATTAGGCTCATTTTGGCAAGGCTATGCATAATCCTTGGTATGGAACCAATCAGGAGAGATGTGAATGTTAAAGAAAATGCAACGATTTTTATATAATATGAAGCCATCGTACAAAGAATCTTTGCAGCAAAATTATGATTGTTTCCTTTACTAATGATAGTTACTATGCCCATGTTATAGGTAAAGAAAGGAAGACAGAATTTTACAAATCCATCTTTAGAGATGGAAAATCGACTTAAGATTTTATTTTATTTTAAGTTAAAAAAAAATAGTGGAAAAGCACCCATAGTTTTCTTCACCTATCCCTATAATAAACCTATAATCATAAAAATTGCATTTAGTTATAATAGAATCATAATAAACTATTTGTATTGATGTTGCATCAATCAATATATCACTAGGCTAACCAATATTTGATTCTGTATCAATTGGTGGTGGATGCAAGCAAAGTCCTTGATATCCAAGTATCTTTTAGGTGGCTCAAAATCCTCTCTCCTGGGATTCATCTATCAAGAAGCAGGTAGCAGAGGCATGCAAAATATGAGCATGTGTGTCATAACCCAATCATAGCATCAGTGATGGAGGCACCACCCGTGACTAAGGAATCAAAAAATGTAGCTCAATGCACTGCCAACCACCACCATTAGAAACAAGGGTGGAGGCGCTTTAAGTAGCGGGGAAGACAGTCGTGTTTGGGATTAAAGAACGGTAAAAGCTCACATCTCACCGAAAACAAAGTTATCAAGACACTGAACATGTATAAATGAGATGACACATGTCAAAACAGCCTCCATATGAGGCCAAATAAGACCTTAAACATAAAACTTTGGATAAAAAATGAAGTTTGTTAAAACTTTGGTTAAAATGTCTTGGATTGTCTGTGGAACTAATGGAAAATGGAAAACCAATTCATATACTAAATAAGACCTCAACGCGTTCACACTTACGATAAAACATGAAACAATCTTAAGAAATCATCAATGTTTAATAAAACTTTGGTTAAAACCTACATCTTGGACTACGTGCAGAACTAATGTAAAATAAAAAAATAATTGCTATAATCCATGGCTTGGGAGGGACTAATAATAAATTAAAATTGAGGTACAATTATAAATAAGAACCATAATTCTTCATAAGCATGTGTATATGTATATTTAGATTATGATTATATTTAATATTAAAATAAAATATAATTCAAAATATATTTATTATTAAAGCTAAAACTTATTTATAATTAAAGTAAAAAAATAGTTGAAATTAATATTAAAGTTATGAATAAACTCTAAACGGTAATAATAACTAGGAGGAAGTGAATCTATTCAAATATTTCAAAATAGATTTTCATCACAAGTTCAGTTAGAACTATAGCACTGAAAAAAGGATAAATGAAGGGTGGAAAGTTTATTATGGATTTGAAAAGGTCCATTGGGTTTGGGTTGGGTGGTTGGGAGGAATGATGTTATCCTCCCCACCTAGGTTCAATTTCCGCAAGTGATATATTGAGCTCTTAATGAGTATATTATTATAATGGTTTCGACTCTTGTTGTTGAATCACCTTGTGTCTTGAATATTCTAGGGTTTATCCTCGGTACCATCCTCTAAATGAGGGGAAGTACTCAAGGGTTTTCCCTGAGATTTCTAACCTGGAAAAAAATTATGGATTTGAAAAGAGTTGTAAATTAGCGGAACTTTGGCTTTGGGATAAGAAAAAACTCCCCTTTGAGACTCTTTTTACTCATGTTATCTTATATGGTTGTAAAGTTTGGGGTTGCAACATCTCTAGAGAATCATAGAGAAAGATAAAACAAGTACAAAAGTGTTTCATAACTTATAATCTTAAAATTAAAGGCAATACACCCTATCATATCCTCCTCATAGAAGTGAGTCTTTCCCTGATCCAAGAGGATATAAGGAACGCTCATAGAGGTATAGGAGGATCCAGAACACTCACAAAGGTCCCACGGGATCCATAAAAGCTCAAAATTTAACTGTCTCAAAATATCTCGAAAACGACATCAAGTGTAGAGCTCGGCGATAGCTTTCCAATGACGCAAAAATCGTTGCAAATGGAGTTCGTATGCAGAATTTATGGCCTGTAAAATTTTGAGTCCAACTAAGGAAAATGGAAAAAAGTCAAAGGCGACATGTGTCACCACTACGAGGGTGACACATGGCACATGACTGTATGACCATATGATGGTACTAGTGACATGGCATGATTGGTTGGCAGGTGACTGGGCAGATCATACAAGTCCACGTGGACTAATCAATTGTTGACAAGTGGCAAGGGATAGCCAATGAGAGGTTGTGACGTGGCAGCCTCCCATTGGCCTATATCGGTCTGGTTTATCAAAAGTTATGGAGTCGATGGGGTTGAAGTCGGAACCTCTATAACCTTGAAAATTCTTAACAAAGCCTCCATTGCCAATGCGCCAGACTAGTAGTTCCTTACTATTATGGCACAGATTAAATTTAAAATTGGTTTAAGTTTTAGTTGGAGGAGGAGGGGGCCAAGGGATAAGCCCCCAACCCTTGGTTATTATGTTATGCATACGACTACACTCCAGCAATTTTGGGGGCTAACTAGATCTATGCAACCATAAACATAGTTATACAATATATTAAACATACAATTATAACTATATAACAAACAAAACTAATATATGCGCATGGTGGAGGATTGAACTTAGAACCTCTGAGTTATATCCTGGAGTTCTAACCACCACGCCACACAAACCTCTTGTTATAGAAATGCTCCAACAAATATTTAATATGATGTCGGAAGGTGCGGGTGGAGGTTTGGGCCTGCACCCTATTTGTTGGGCACGGATCCCAAGACTTGCACACATCCCAATGTGAATAGATCCCTAAGTATGCATAGATCTCAAGGTATGGTACAGTACAAACTACATAGAAGTGTGTGTCGAGATTGCATAAGTTTATGTGTTGCATGGAAAAGTGTGCCATAAGGTATAGTGTCCACACCTAGGCAAGTTTATACTCGTTGGATTCGTTTTTCCGCAAAGATCATGAATTTGAAATATGTTTTGTGATCGAAGGTCATTTGTAAAATGTCTTAGTCCATATTGTCATTAATGAGATTTTAGCACATTGTTTTGCATGTCAAAGAGGGTGTAATTGAGCTTGTTCGGAATTTGGTCGACTTTATAGTCAAATTTCTCAGAATTTCGCAAGGATTTCAATGGTGAACTCTTTTTCTTGTTTTGAGTAGTGGAATTAAAGAGAGTCGATTAAATTGGCTTTTTGCAAGCCCATATTGTAATGTAATTTGGTATTTTGAGATGATGGAGAACAGTCATACTATCTAAAGGGACTTTGAGGATGAAGTGATATGTCCTCCATATATGTAATTTGAGTTCTTTTATTTTATGTTGTGTCATCTCATCATTCTTCAAGTTATTTGTCAATATTAATGAAGTTTATGGACAAGTAAGCATATTCACATGTGTTTTTGCAAATAGTCAAGCGATCATTTATATTCTGGATCTGATCTGATTTTTATGTGTAATTAAGAGTTATTTTTACATCTAAGGATTTTTCGGATCAACTTGGTATCAGAGTGAGGTTTTGACATGTATTTTCAAGTGAATTCTTACAAGGTCCAAGTCCAAGCAAGGTGAAGGCACACTTGAAGAATTTAATCATGAGATTGAATGTGTATTTCGAAGGAAAGAAATGGAGCATGAATATGTTATTTCTAAGGCTGATAAGGAGTTTCGAAAAATGTTCCTTTAGATGAAAACCATGGTTAAGGAGTTGTGGGAAGACCTAGAAAGACGAAGAGCAACTCCTCATAAAAATGAAGGTGGTCCAGTTGAAATAATGGTAAAAGTTGAAGGAGAAGGAGAAGGTGAAGAACCTCCAGTGTCTCCTTCATCCCCATCATCATCATCTTCTTTCGATGGAAGTGAACATTCTTCCCATAAGAGGAAAAGGCATTCTAAGAAGTCTTCTCGTTCTCATGATCTACCTTTTTTAAAGCTAGATGTAAAGTTTGGTTTGCCTACTTATGATGGAGAGTTGAATGCATAGAATTTGGATAATTCGGTCAAACAGATTGAAGTGTATTGCAGGGTACATAAAATCATACATGACACTTCAAAGATACAGTTGGCTACTCTTCGTCTAAGTGGCACAACTTTGATATGGTGGGAGATTCGAACACAAGTTGATCTTATTCAACATGGTAAAATCATTTATTCTTGGATTGAATTTGTTGTTGCATTAAGAAAGCAATTGTATCCATTAGCTTATATGAAAACATCAATGATTGCTTAGAAATACTTGAGACAAGGAAAAGGGAAAAATGTTCAAGATTATACACAGGAGTTTAAGAGGAAGGAATTATCTTTGGAAATTCCATTACATACTCTTGAGACTCTTCTAAAGTATATTGGTGGTATGCATTCATATCTTCGCCATACTATATTGATGTTTAATCCTACTAATATTGACAAAGTATCAATACAAGCTACACATCTTGAAGCCAGCAAAGGAAAAGATGTTGAGGATGTGTCAGAGGAGCCACATGAATTCGAAGAGCATTCAAAGGAAAAAGATAAGAGTAAGAAGACGGTGATAGTGAAGAAGAATGAAGAGAAAAAGCCTACATGTTCTCACTGCGAGAAGAAAGAACATGATGAGAAGCATTATTGGAAGTTGCATCGAGAATTGAAGTTGAAATGGGCTCAGCCTAGAAAGGGTAAAAAGAAGACCAAGACCATGGTGCAGGATCTTGGATCTGATTCTGAGGATGAAACCAAGGTTACAGCTATGGGCATCAAAGGTAAATCTTTTGTTTCAAGTTTTAGTTTGCGTACTTCTACAAAGTCTAAAGTAATTCTTGATGGAAGGCAAAGAAAAGAATTGTTTCATTTATGAGTTATCTCAAAGCATACTAAGATCGATACACTTGTTGATAGAGGATCGCAAGTGAATCTTATTTCAGAGCAAGTTGTTCAAAAGTTGGGATTGGAAACTAGGCCTCATCCGAGACCGTATCCTTTGGGTTGGATTTGTGATAATTCTCAGGTATAGGTAACTAAGCAATGCAAGTTACGGTTTACGATCACATCCAGTTTCATTGATGAGGTAGAGTTAGATGTGGTTCCACTTGACATTTGTGGGATTGTTTTGGGAAGTCCATACTTGTATGATAGGAAGACCCTTTTCTACAGGGAACAAAACAAGTATCATATTTTTAAGGATGGGATTGAGTTCATTGTGAGAGCTCATCCGATGAAGACTAATTTGACAGTTGTCACTACATGGCACATGCTAGTTAATACTAGTATCCAAGATCCATATATACAGCCTACGTTTAAAAGTAACACGAGTCATTTGGTTGATGGTGTTCATGTTAAGAAAGGAAAATATGTTGATGGTTCATTCTCTTTCACATCTGTATATTCAGTTTTATTGTTCATATTATTACTAATCAGTGGAGTATGGTTGGCTATTGCAACAATGAATGGCAGAGTTTTTGAATCTAAGGGAATGTTTAACTTGATCAACATTGTTGTTTCAGTCTTTGTTATCATTATGGTGAGTCGGGTGCTCGTTATCCAAGCAAGAAAGTTGGATGATACTGAACAAGTGAGGAGAAAGCATTCTCACTTCATTTTTGAATAATCCATACTTTTGGAGGTCCAAAAGTTCTTCAGTGGGGAGGTGTGATCCAGGAGGATATACACTCATAGAGGTCCAGGAGGATCAGGAAAGCTCATAGAGGTCCCAGGGGATCCATAAAATCTCAAAATTTGATCGTCTCAAAATCTCTCGAAAATGACACCAAGCGTAGAGCTCGATGATAGCTTTCCAACAACACAAAAATTGCCACAAACAGAGTTTGTATGCAAAAGTTATGGCCAATCAAAGTTTGAGTCAAACTAGGGAAAATGGAAAAAATTCAAAGGTGACTTGTGTCACCACTACAAGGGTGAAATGTGGCACATGACCATACGACCGTATCGGTGACATGGCATGATTGGTTGGTAGGTGACTAGGCAGATTGTACAAGTCTAGGTGGACTAATCAATTGTTGACAAGTGGCAAGGGATAACCAATGAGGTTGCCACGTGGCAACCTCCCATTGGCCTATATTGGTATGGTTTATCAAAAATTATGACGGGGGTCGAACTTGCGACCTCCATAATCTCCCAAAGTATTAACAGAGCCTCCATTGCCAATGTGCCACACTAGTAGTTCTTAACCTATTATGGTGCAAATTAAATTTAAATTTGGTTTAAATTTTAGTTGGAGGGAAAAGGGGTTGAGGGTTAAGCCCCCAACCCCTGGTTATTATGTTATGCATGCAACTACACTCCAACAATTCCGAGGGCTAACTAAATATATGCAATTGTACACATAGTTATACACTATATATAACATATAGTTATAACTATATAACAAACAAAACTAATATATGTGCATGGTGGAGGATTGAACCCAGAACCTCTAAGTTATATTCTAGAGTTCTAACCACCACGCCACACAAGCCTCTTGTTACGAAAATGCTCCAACAAATATTTAATATGATGTCAGAAGTTGCGGGTGGAGGTTTGGGTCTGCGCCCTATTTAAAGGGCATGGGTCCCAAGACTTGCACACATCCCAATGTGCATGGATCCCAAAGTATGCATAGATCTTGAGGTATGGTACACTATGGACTGCATAGAAGTGTGTGCCAAGATTGCATAAGTTTATGTGTTGCATGGAAAAGCGTGTCATAAGGTATATTTTCCACACCTAAGCAAGTTTATACTTGTTGGATTCATTTTTTGTAAGGATCATGAATTTGAAGTATGTTTTGTGATCAGAGGTCATTTGTAAAATCTCTTAGTTCATATTGCCATTAATGAGATTTTAGCACATTGTTTTACGTGCCAAAGAGGGTGTAATTAAGCTTGTTCAGAATTTGGTCGACTTTATAGTCAAATTTCTCAGAATTTTGCAAGGATTCAATGGTGAACTCTTTTTATTGTTTTGAGTAGTGGAATTAAAGAGAGTCCATTAAATTGGATTTTTGCAAGCCCATATTGTAATGTAATTTGGTATTTTTAGATGATGGAGAATAGTCATACTATCTAAAGGGACTTTGAATATGAAGTGATATGTCATCCATATATGTAATTTGAGTTATTTTATTTTATGTTATGTCATCTCATCATTCTTCAAGTTATTCGTCAGTATTAATGAAGTTTATGGACAAGTAAGCATATTCACATGTGTTTTTGCAAATAGTCAAGCGATCATTTATATTCTGAATTTGGTCGGATGTTTATGTATAATTAAGAGTTATTTTTACATATAAGAATTTTTTGGATCATTCCCCCATTAAGAGCATGACAATTATGAATAGGTACTTAATGTACAAGAACAAGATAAAGAACATGGAAGGAAAGAGGCTTCCTAAGGATTGCTTCAAAATCCAAACAAAACCACCTACGACTCAAGTGGGGTTGGCATAAAGATGGCTACTATTGGCTAAATCATCGGGGTATCGAGGAAGAGGTCACTCTACAAAATAACTATAATATTAAAAATATCATTACATCTAAATTTAAGGAGAAATTGTGGTGTGATTAAGAATTAGATAATAAGAGAAAATTAAGATACTACAAAGAGGTGATCAATCGTAATCTAGAAGATTAACAGTATCTCTTTGTTTTAACTAGCATAAAGAAGAAAAACAACACTACAAAAATAAGAACAATCTATCACGAGCTCCATAGTGAAATAGGGCATTAGACAATTCCTAAAACGACACGGGTTGAAAGAATTTGTCATCTTTGTGACACTAAGACGCTTGAAGATGAATATCACTTTCTCTTAGAATCTCTTGTGTACACCCACATTAAATATCAATTTCAAAATATTTGTTACGATATCAACCTTCTTAACCTTTTAACTTGTCAAAACTATGGTGATTTAAGAATCCTTCTCTTATAGATTTTCAAATATAGAAATAAAATTTTAAAGCAAACCAAGTAATTCCTTACCTTTTTTAAAGGTCAAGTAACCCAATGTTGGTCTCAGTGGATTTTTTTTTTAAGCTAAATACTGTATCTATCTTTTAACATTATATACAAAAAGGGACAGTTACAATTGTTCCTAGTAGAGGCATGCCTTAGGAGGAAATCAAAGCCTCTATCAGCAAAATATTATCATGTATGATCAGAGAGTTTATAGTATGCCATATATACAGTGATATATGACCAGTAAAAAACACCCTATCTAACCTTAGGAGACTATCCATGGCAGACAAAAAAAAAGAATAAGAAATATTGCAATCATCAAGTGATCTAAGAATGAGGACATTCCTCAATTGCTTTCTCCAGCAACCTGTCTTCCTCATCGACCCCTTCCTATGTTGTTATGAATGGCTGAGGATCATCCTTGATTTTGATTGGATTGTCTTTAGATCCCACTGGAATAGACAATTCCTTTGCTTTATGTTTTCCCTTCTTCTCCTCTTTTACTAAAGTCATAGAAATTCTAAACCCAAGCATTGCCCTGCATATAGCTTCAAACTTGCCTTCAAAGAGTCAGATTGCATGCAGTTTATCATAATGCTCTTCCTTTGTCTTCTCTGGGGCTTGAGCTATCATGGCCTTCACTATCCAATAAACCTCATCAACCCTAAAATACTTGGTCACCCCAGTTCCAGAATATCTTAGGTCTGTCACCTAGCGTTCTACATCATCTAGAAAATATGAATCAAATCAATTATGCCCTCTGTCCCAAATTGATTTCTCCACCTCCTCAACCAGTGCTCTAGCCGAGACCAAACAATTTTCAAGATACGGGATTTTTGCCTCCGCAACCCCTTTTTTTTCCCTTGTTGACGATTGAGGCCTCTTCGAGGATGAGGCCTCTTGTTCCTTTTCCTCACCATTCCTCTTATGGCCTTTCCCCCATTTACCAAACTTGGGAGCCATCTCTACCGAATTGAAAACACTCCAAGCATAAATCAGCACCCCCTGAAATGCCACCACCCACACAATGTGAAATAAGTAGGAATGAGGCCAATATCCTCTACAACCCAATTGTCCACCTTCCTTCCTAGGCCTAGCCATAGGTCGACTAGAGAAAAAACCTCCAAGTGCCAATCTACTAGGCTTAAATAAAAGGGTAACTCATACACCCCCAACCACACAAAGGAAATGAACCACAACACCAGAGCAACGCAATAAGGCAAGCAATTAGAAATACCTAGATTCAAAGTTGGTAGACGCCCAAGGAGCTTCACAGACCAATCTCCATACTTCCCTTTATCACCATACCAAGCACATTGCTAATACTTTGAGACCCCTTGTGATGCTTCATATATCCTAGTGTTCTCCTCGTCTCTGAGTCTATTGTCTATCATTTCTCTGCTCCTTGTCAGGAAATTATTTCCCCTAAGGCTCACACTATCATTTCCTTCCCAAACATGCTCCCTCTTAACATTCATGGTGAAATATGGTCTATACCCTATTGTATCTCATGCTTACTCAAACATTATGTTTGTTGATGGTGGGAGGAGTCTCATACTCCCTCCCTTTTTGGCCCATCAACAAGACCTTAACCCCAACTCCCACCATATGTCCACGCCCAGCCATCAAAATTTGGCTTCCCTATGGTGGGAGAAAAGTGCCACGCACTCGTGCTTACCTCCCCACCAGTTAACATCCCATATGGGTGGGTCTCAGTGGACATTAATAACCATAATCATCATCAATTAGAAAGTAAGTTATAATTAGGTTATAGAATTAAGGCCAACCTTTTTAATAATATTTTTTTTGTTTATTGATTTCATATTAATAAGAATCTAGAATTAAAATTTATCTTCACAAAGTCTTTCCTAACGATGAACCATAGTGTTCTAGTCTGGAATGTTGAAATTTAAAATGAATGTAACATTTTTAAAAGTCTCTCTAAACAAAGAGATATATCATCAATAATCCCAACAAAACCTAACTAATAAAAAGTATAATGTGTTGGGGTGGCAGGTGCGGGGGGGAGTCTTTTTGATCCCGGAGGAAATATGATAGGTACATTCGCTTGGGGATTGGGGAATGTATCTAACAATGTCACTAAGGTGTATGCCTTATGGAAAGGTGTTTGCGTTGCCAAAGAATGAGGTGTCACTCAAATGGTGGTTTTTCTAGATTCAATGATGGTTGTCTGAGTGATCATCAAGAAAGTGCAAACCAACATTAATGTATTTAACAACATTATATCTTGTGCCCTCCCTCTTATGAAAGGTTTTGAAAATTTTAGGATTTTCCACAAAAAAAGGGACCTAAATGCACAAGCGGATCATACACAAGTGGATCATTGGGATAAGGTTGGGTCGAATTTGGGGCTAAACACTATAGAGTTAAATGGAATTAGGGGGGTGTATCACATCCCATAGCTCGAGGTCTCCTCCATAAATCTTGTCGACATGTGCATATGCTTTGGTTTGTCATTTGTGATGTACTCCCACTCACACACTTGCAGTATTACGGTGTTGGGATGGCTATTCAATTTGCTTCATTCTAGTTCAACTTTTTATGCGAGCCTTCTATGGTAATGGATTGTTTATCCTTGGTATCTGGGAGGGTTTCTTGGCTACTTGCTTCTGTTGGGGTGTTGGTTCTTTGGGACTGGTTGCAGTTTCTTGGTAGTGGTGGTGCTCACTCGATGTTGGATTTGTTGGAGTACAGGTCCAAGTATACCCTCGTGTTCAGGCATCCACCTTCTAGTTTTGGTAATGTCCATTCCTTCTTTTGTGTGGTTCCTATAATTTTTTATTGTCTTTTATAAATTCGGTATTGGTGACCCCTTGCCAAGATCTGGGTGGTGGGAAATTTCTGGTCGTTGGTTTTTTAGCACAAAGATGGACCATCACTGGATCGATTTCAAGAGAATCCTTAGGCACAATGAGGAAATATCCCAGGCCAATAGCTTTGCACTCCAAATAATTTTGATTGAGTTGGGGAAAATGGAACAAGTGATGGTCTCCTTGAGGAACCTCTTAGAATTTCAGATAAGTTAAATTGATGTAATGGAACTTGACATCCCGCAAATTAAATCTATTGTTCTCCCTCAGCATTTGACCTCTGCCTCAATCAATCAATGTGTTGTCGCTTCCCCTTGCAAAGGTAACATAGTCAATGGCTTTAAATACCTCAGCACAACACTCATGGACACTGAAGATGGAACGCTCCAGCATTCTAGGGTTTTGGAAATTCAGGATTTTTCCTCCTCTCATGAATGAATGTATTTCAAGACTCTTTTTCTTTTAGGGCGGTTTGTTAAAAAGGTCATTAGTGTGTCTGAGTGGGAAGTTGATCTAGACAGAGCTCCATCCTTTATTCTTTATGTTTTAGAATCATGTATATGCCTTGAGCCATTTTTACCGCTTGTATGACAGTTGTTTGCCTCAACGCAACATTTTTTATCAATATATAAAG